>CABHPQ010146559.1:0-10070 GCA_902168405.1 Peromyscus aztecus
AGTTAGTGCCTCTTGTAAGAGATGCAGGGGACTGCTAACCTGTCCCCATAGCCCTATGATGAAGACTAGAAAACAGCCTCACCAGACACCAAATCTGCTGGTGCCGTGCCCTTGATTTCCATTATCTAGAAGCATGAGAAATAAATGTCTGTTGCTTGAGCCACCTCCAGTATGTGGTTGCGTATACTCTGAATGTCAAGGAGCCTTACCAGAGCAGTGATGGTGGACAATGAGTTACCATCAAGTGTGAGATAAAGTTTCCTTAGGAGCTAGAAAACTGTACATAGATGCCTACATTCCATTCCTACACTAACTGTGTTTCTGTTCATCTTAAGCGGTCATTCAGGTAGCACATGCCCAGGGAGCTCCTGAATCCTGGAGCTTCAGATGAGGCTCAGGTCTTCAGTGACACCTGAATCAGCAGACAGCAGGACTCAACTTACAATCTATCTCGATCTATCCGACTGGAGACATCTCCATATATCAGTGTGTTTGTACAAATGGAGACCAGAGTTCAGTGTCAGATGTCTTCCCTACATTGGGCGTCAAATGTAACACAAATTGCTAAATGGTCTTATTAATAAAAAAAAAAGAACCAACCCGGAGCCAGATATTGGGGTGAATGCTGAAAGATCAGAGAAACAGAACAAGCCACAGCCACCAGCTATTACCTCACCAACTCCACGAATCCTCTGACTGAAATCCTCAGCCTCAAGAATATGAGTTCCTGTTTCTTCACGCATTATATACCTTTCTGTGTCCTGCCATATTACTTCCTGGGATTAGAGGTGTGTGTCCTTCCCAAGAAAAGACATGAGATCTCAAGTGCTGGGATTAAAGGTGTGTGCCACCATGCCTGGCTCTGTTCCCAGTGTGGACTTGAACTTCACAGATGGATCTTTGCCTCTTGAGTGATAGGATTAAAGGTGTGTGCCACCACTGTCTAATTTAGTGGCTGGCTCTGTCTTCTGATCTCCAGATAATTTTTATTGGGGGTACACAAATAAAACATCACCACACTCTTTCACATCCATCCTTATCTTTTGAGACTGGGCCTCTCTTACAGAACATGATATTAGAGTGTGACCACATGTGACCACACCCAGGCTTTTTAATGTGGGTGCTAAGTATCTAAAGTGAGGTCCTTGGGCTTGCTCAACAAGCAACTGATGGACTGAACCATTTCCCCAGCCCCTAAACTCATTTGCTTTTAGCAATTTGTAAATGCACCTCAGATCTTTACCAGCAAAGCTCAACTTGGTTGCAAGGTGGCTTAAAACTACCTGTCCAAAAAAAAAAAAAAAAAAATCCCTACACCATCACCACCAACCACCTGATGCCCTTGTCCCACCTTAGCTTCTCTAAGAGGTAAGTCAGAGGTCACCTGCTGTAAGCACACAGATCATTTCAGGGATCAATTTCCCCTACCGAGAACCCCAGCAGCAGCTGCTCTGTCCCCCAGCCACTTTCAAGAAGTGGAGGTGTCAGTGCTCACACACTCAGAGCTCATAGAGGGCAGAGGCAACATGGTGGAACTCACTCTTGTCCCCCTTAAATCACAAAAATTTCCCTGAGGTTCTGTAGGATGGAAAGGACCAGAACTGTCAGGTGTCCTCATCAATATCCAGAGAGGAAATCCTGACTGCTCTGTGCACTCATCAGATGATGGGTCTGCCTCCAGGAGGAGAGTCATCAAGGCGATGAATCTTTCGGTTATTCCCAGAGGCCCTTAGGAGAAGTTGCAGCCACTGCAGAGCTACTTGCTATGAGAGGGAAGCCCAGGGCAGGGACCAGGCTGCTGTTTCTGCAGTACCTTTGCTGTTACAAGATTCCAAGTCTTGAGAAGGGGGAGGTGGGGCAGAATCTATCCTTCATAGGCTCCCTGGACCCTGTCCCACTCTCTGATCCATGCTGGTCCCTGGCTCTGACCCTGCTATAAGAGATTACACTCTTCCTTGTAGCTTGGATGGTGGGTGGGTCAGGTAGGCCTTCTTCTTGGTTGCCTCCTCTATACACTTATTCCTTTCCATCTTCTGGGCTTGCTGGTGTCAGGCCTGCTAGGGGAATCACTTGTTCCCCCCACCTCAGGGCTTGGGGCCCAACCCTCCACTCTCCCCATTTGGAACATCCACCCTTCTTTCATGAACTTGGCCAGCCACTCATCAACCACATCCCTTTTTAGAGTGAGCAATGCAGCCCTTCCTCCAATCCATGCCAAGCACCCTTGAGGTTTCTTTTCTGCGAAGACTCCAGCCTCTCAAAGGCTCAGGTGGTTGGCTACCTAAATGTATCCATCTTAGAATGTGTGACCAGATGGTCACTTATTCAAAGTCTTATTCCTTCAACTTTCCCAGGTGAGGGGCAGCCCCACCCACCACGGAAGTGCTGCCTTTAACAGGCCCTAGACATAGTGCCTTTTCAGTTCAGCACTTGACCTTACCCAGCTACATCCTAGGATCAGGCAACCAAGAAACAGCCAGTAATTTGGGTAGGATAGTAACAGTTCTCTGTCTTCCTTTTTGCTAGCATATACTAAGGGTAAAAAGCAATTTTGATCTTAAATATCATCAAGGATAAAAGCTAATCTGCTTCTGCCTCCTACACCCCCAAACTAAACATCTAGGACAAGACATTGAATTGTAGCCTATTTTCTTAGTTCATTGTGCTGCTGCTGCTGCTGCTGCTGCTGCTGCTTCCAGGGAGGAATTTAAACCTCACTTTTGGACTTTTCTGGGGTGTAGTAGAGGGGAAGAACTGGCCCCAAGCTGAGGAGCCCCTCTCTGCACCACCATCTCTGGCTTTGCTCATCAGTTCCAGAGCACACCTATGACTACAGACAATAGAAGACTCAAAAGTGGCCATCTCCCAGAGTCCCACACAAATCCCTCTACCACATGGACCACAGCCTCCAGACAGCGAAGAGAGAGGGCAGAGAGCTCTCTGGGGCAACCAGACAACCCCAGGAGAAAGGGAAGACACTGGGACACCTAAACTTTTTGCCCCACTTTTTGGAAACTCTAGTTGGCATCTTCTACAAATATTTAGATGTTTTTGTGTTTTTCAAATGTCCAAGGGAGGTAGGGAAGTTCAGAAAAATTTGGATTTCATTTTCTTTGTGAATCATGACAGTAATAGAATGGCCTTAAAAATGAGAATCTCTCAGTACAGCCTTGGATCCAGTCATTGGAGAATGTGATTTATATGTTTACACAGCTAAATACGATTTGTATGTCCTAAATGTTGAAAGAAGTCCAAACATCACAAGGAAAAGAGCTCCGCAGAGAAGTATTATTTGAATTGTGTCCATGCTGCCTCAGCAGCCACCAGGAGCAGAGCCACCTTCTGTGACAGGAGTGGTCCTAGGCCACACTTCTACCTAGGAGGCATCAAGTCCGTGACGTAAGGTGCCCTGGCCTCACTGTTCTATGTGGTAAAGTAGGGAGAACCATGTGGACAAAGGTAGTGTTGTATTAATACAAATAATGTGATAGAGACTTTTTGCCAGAATCAAGATTGACTAGGTGACTGACACCTGTCAGCTAGTGATGGGCTCATGAATACTGTGATATTTAGCAACTATTAAGTTGTTGGAAATATCTCTTAAATACACTTTGAAGCAAACAGATCATAGGAACTGTAAATCAGGCCTCCAGTTGTTAAAAGCGTACCAGCACAGACAGCATTGAAACCGGAGGGATGAGTTATTCACCACAGCCTGGGAACCAGGAGACTCGCATGAAGGTCAAGAGAATTGAGGCCACTGTGCAAGAGAGCTACAGAAGGGAGAGGAAGAAAAGAACAAAATAGACTCCAACAGGCATCTGTGGGGCTGAGCTGAGAGGACTGGGTTTTGGTATCTCTGATTATTTTATTCCTAAAGTGTTGTCCCACTGTGCTGTGTTCACAATGTAATAACAGAGAGAAAAAGAGATGAGAAATTATGGTGCTGGGCATTTTTGCATCTCTCCCTATGAAACAGATGACTTAAAATCTACAACATGGGATTGGTGAGTTGGCTCAGTGTTTAAGAACACTGGCTCTTCTTCCTGGGACCTGGGTTCAATTCCCAGCACCCACATGGTAGCTCACAATTATCTGTAACTCCAGTTCCAGGGGATACAATGTCCTCTTCTGCCTTTGCCCGCACCAGGTAAGGCATATGATGCAGACATACATGCAGGCAAAATACTCATACATGTAAAACAAAAATAATTTTAAAGACATTAAGCAAAAAGCATTAAAAGTCCACTGCATGACCTGTTTCAACCGCCAAGTTTGCTGTTGGTTGTGTGCACATCAATCCTGACCGACTAAGATGGCTCTGAGGGGGAGCTGATGTGTATAGTGTAGCCCACAGTCTACATCACAAGCCTGCCAAGTTGCTGACCAGGTCATAGCAGGGCCATGAGAATAGGCCTAACACAGAGAATTTATAACTGTCCACTCTTACTCCACAGTGTCTTCCTCTTTTACCTTACCAGTTGCAAAGTTCCTGAGTAGTGCCATGGAGAGAATAGGTGTGGACCATGAGTGGACGGGACCAATCACTGGATGTTAGGTCGGTCTGTACGAAGTGGGAGACAAACTGTCACCCAGGTGCTATGGGATTTCATAGCCCAAGTCCAACAACTGACAGCCAGCAGCCTTCAGAGCCTGTAGAGGAGGGATCCTATTCTAGGGTCTCTTGAGAAAGGCCATTTAGTAAGCACCAGGCCCAGAGAGGGCCGCACAGCCCCTCCCCGTGAGTATGGGCAGATAGCCGTAGCTTCTCCCACCCCACATTTCTACCAGTCAACTACTCAATTGAAAATAGACCACCCTGGGCCCTTGCTCCCCGCCCCCCACTCCATCTCTGGCCTCACTCCTTTCCCTGTGAATTCTGAATCAGTGCCATTTGCCACGCAGAACATGTGCAGCTTAATATAGCTCAAAGAAGAAAGGCAGCTGAATATTTTATTAAGTCACATTTCCCGCACAGCCTGCACATGTTTATAATGTGACAGTGACCGCCAAGGACCAACCCCACACAGCCCAACAAGCAAGCACTTTATTTAAAAGGAAACAAATCATCCGGCCTCTTCACATGCAGCCTGGTACGAGCGTAGCAATGTGGGGCCTTGACGGCTCTTCCAGGGGTTCACTAGGCTTGGGGAAACGGACTGGCTTTGGGGGAAGGGAAAAGTCTGCTCTATGAAAAAAGGAATGGGTGCCAGCCTGACTGAGGGCTGTGCTTGCTCCCTGCAGGAAAGGAGCTTCTCCCATTGGCTTGCAGGTCGTGTTCAGAGGGGACAGAAAGGCAAGGCGGAGAGGCGCCAAATTCCCGAAAGAGTGTTAAAGAGGATGCTGTGTGAAGGGGTTGTCTCTCTAGACTCAATGGTGTGTCTGTCCCTGAAACAGCTCAGAGGCTGTGAGGCAGCCCACAGCGGAGGACTTTTGCTGACACAATGTCCGATGTTGATGGGAGAAATAAGACAGAGGGCTGCAAGCATACTCAAGGTGTCCTGATGGGCAGGTACAGGGACCAATGCTGCCCCAGGAAGAAGCCCAGCCCCACACTCAGTGGGCTTGCCCTGCTCTTCTGGTATATCAATCATTCATGTCCTAGCAGTACCTCACACCCCTCTCCCGCCTTTTTTTCTGTATTTCAGTATTCCAGATGTATTTACTTTATGTTTTAGCAAGTGTTTGCGTGTACATGTGTGTTTGTATGTGTCCGTACACATGTGGAGGCCAGTGGTCACCTGTGGATACCATAGGGCTCTCACTGGGACTTGATGCTCATCGAATTTAGCTAGGTTGTCTAGCAGTAAGCCTCAGGCACTCACCTGTCTTTGCCCCCACTCGCCCCCAGCCAACATGCCCATGCTCAGATTACAAGCACATACGTCCATGCTTGGCTTTTCATGTGGGTGCTGGGGCTTGAACTCAGGTCTTCATGCTTACACGGCAAGCTCTTTATTGACTGAGCTATAGGGAACAGATGAAGTTCTGAGTGAATGTCTATTGTTGCCATGAGCACACCCATATCAAGGACCCAAACACCTCAGATCGTGGGAGTGGGAAAGCCTTCCCTGGGTCAGGTTCACAGGAATGGCAACACCTCCCCCTCGTCCGAGTATATATGATGACTTTAGCAAGCAGTGCATGCTAACACTCTCAGCAGCAGCTTCCTGCCCCCAGATGATTGCAGCCTGAAAGCACTCCCCTACATTGACCCTGCTCACCCACCTCCTCCTCCTTCCTGCATGTACAATAAGCTCTCTGAGTTCCCAGGCTGCCAGTGCGTCTCCATCAAAGCCCACAGCTCACACAGTCCCAGCTTTTCTGTACACATGTCTGTTTTTCTTCATTCCCTGTCACCCCAATCTTATCAGCCCCAAAGCTGTGCAGGCCACAGCACTGATTTGTCTCCTCAGCCTTATCTCAGATTTCAAATCTTTCATGTCACAAGTCAGTTGGGGGTTCTCTGTTTCATTCTTCCTTGGTGTGTTACAAGGTTTCATCATCTTCCAGAGGTCCAGCTTCTTGTCTTGATACTCTTGGGTCACAGTACCCCACTCCCTCACTCCGGAAAGACTTGTTGATATCAAATGGTACCGAGGGTCAGGGATCTGGGCCACAAAAGGAGCTACTCCTGGCTGGGCAGAGCGTGGATACTTGGAAGGACAGTTCTCTGCAAAGGAACCTCTGCTCAAGGGGCCCTTTGAAACACAGTAAGTAACTTTCAACTCTACTGCCTGTCTCCATACCATCTTGGTGAAGAAGAGCCACCCGAACCCAGATGCACTTCAGTGAAATGCTAGGTGGAATATGCCACCCAAATGCAAGACAAATGTGCTCAGGAGGAAGCTCAGCCAAGGGCAGAGTCATCCAACAGCTCCTTCTATAATGCACGTTGTATTGGCAAGTTGTTATATGCTGTTTGAGTTCACTGAGGGGCTGGCTCTGTAATGGGATTGCTCCACATATTTCTGACCCAACCATGTTAATGTTCAGTGTCCTCCAAAACCCCCTGTCCTAGGTCAGATTGGGTCCTGGGCTCTCTGTAATAGCAATGGGGACAATAGCTCTAGAGTAAATGCCTTGTCCTTGAGAATAGCTGGAAGGTGGACCATTTCCAACAGGCGTTCCTATTGTTCATCCTGTGATATAAAGGTGCCCACAATGGAAACAAGAAGTTCAGCCATAGGAAGCTCAGCCATGGAGAGAAATCTCACTGAACTCTAGCTAATTGTCTCTACTTCCCAGGTCACTTCTGCTGGATGTTGTATGTACACAATGTGAGTCTGTTTGTATTTGTTCTTTTACTTGGAAGCCTCACCTAAGGAGATAATTCATCCTGCTTGGGACTCTATCAGAAACTCCAGCAGGCTATCTTAAAGGGGCTCCAAGCCCAGCTGATTTCTGCTGCATATTTGCAAGCCTGACTTAATGATGTCACTTCTTGTTTGCTCACTCAGTTTGGTTACTCTAGACAATATTTTGCTATCTACCTGCTGCTTCTATCTGTAACTTGGTATTTATTATATTAGTTTTGGCTGTCTGTGAAGGTCAAGAGGTGAATACATGGAGGGCCTCTTCAGATCTGCCAGCTCTCTTGGCTGATAGGATGACATTAGCAGAGGCTTTTGTCCATTCCACAGTTTGGTCTGAGTGCCGTGGGGTGGCATCCCCTGCCAGGACCCCACTCAACCAGCCCTATTAGATGTGAGGATAGGCTTCTTGGAACTTCAGATTGGGCATAAGGGGCTATCACTCTAAGGGGTTGGCCTAGGGCTATCCCCACCACAGCACTGAAGAATAGTTAATATTTTG
The DNA here is from genome assembly GCA_902168405.1 of Peromyscus aztecus. Classification (NCBI taxonomy): domain Eukaryota; kingdom Metazoa; phylum Chordata; class Mammalia; order Rodentia; family Cricetidae; genus Peromyscus; species Peromyscus aztecus. The sequence goes on from CABHPQ010146559.1 coordinate 7,816, forward strand.
CAGATAAAACCTCTCTCTGGGTGTTTTTGCCTTTTGAGGTTTTTTTAATTTTTATTTTGAGATGGAGCCTCACTCTGCAGTCCAGGTTGGCCTTAACCTGTGATCCCTCTGCCTCTGCCTTCCAAGTGCTGGGAATATAGGTGCACGCCATCACACCCAATGATTATCTGCACTTTTATTGGCTTATATCTAATGTTCCTTATTTCCTAAGAACATTTTCACACAAACACATAATGCGCCTTTACCATGTTCCTCCCCTGGTCTCCCTTTCATTAACAAATCCGTAGTCTCTTTGTTTCCCTGGGCGGTTTCATGTCTGCTTTCCTGTCATAGATAAATGTGTGAGTTTATAAAATCTAAGGTCAGCTGGGCGGTGGTGGTGCAAGGCTTTAATCCCAGCACTCAGGAAGCAGAGCCAGGCAGATCTCTGTGAGTTCGAGGCCAGCCTGGTCTACAGAGTGATATCCAGGACAGGCACCAAAACTACACAGAGAAACCCTGTCTCGAAAAAAAAAAAAAATCTAGGGTCTACAAATTAGAAGAAACATATCTCTCTGAGCTTGGCTTAATTTGTTTAGTATGATCATTTATAGTTGTATTCATTTTTCTATGAACAATATAATTTTGTTCATTAAAACATTTTTTGTTTTTATGATATATATACATATGTGTGCTTGCTCATCTGTATGTGAACTACACATGTACAGGTGCCTGTAGAGGCCACAAAAGGATATCTGAGCCTCTGGAACTCAAGTTACTATAGACAGTTACGAGCTGCCTGATGTGGGTGGTGGGGACTGAACCTGTGCCCTCTGCAGAAGCAGCAAGTCACCTTAACTGCTACACCACCTCTCCAGACCCAACTATGTTCTTCCTTATGACTGAATAATATCCCATTGTGTGTGTGTGTGTGTGTGTGTGTGTGTGTGTGTGTGTGTATAGTTAAATAACGAATAAATTGTGGGTAGATAGACAGACAGACAGATGATAGACAAATAGCTTACATTTTCCTTGCCCATACCTTGGTTGATGGACACTTAGGTTGGTTCTATACCTTAGCTGCTATGCACTGTAGTCAACATGGATGTGCATGTGTCTCTGTGATATGTTGACCCAGAGTCCTTCAGGAAGTACCCAGCACTAGTTTAGTTTATTTTGTTTTTTTTAAAACTTGATATTTTCACAAAAAAAATGGAAGTACCTTAGGAGAGGTTAAAGGAAGTCTTGTACAGATATAGATGGCTCCTACCCTGGCATGGTGGCTTGTCATCTGTAGGACAGTGAGGCCAGCATCTCAGCAGTGCAGCTGAACATCTCTTGAAGCCTCCTTCCTTTGCTTTGCTGTCTACAGGAGTTAGCATTCACTGAGCAGAGCAATGAGGACAGCTCAGGGACCAGAGCTCAGGAGTGATCTTTCTATATCTGGGATAATTCCTGTGGGAGTGAGCTGCCTTGACATCCACCTCTTGCTGGTCTGTAGCATTAAATCCCCAGTAGCATACAAGACCCGTCCAGCCTCACACTACACATCCAGTGGCATGGGTGCCTTCTCCCATCCACTGAGGGGCAGATCATGTCCCGCACTGCACAGGTAGGTGGTCCTACTCTGCATGAAGCAGACCATCATCAAACATACAGCCTCCCCTTTTTACTTCTGCCCTCATATTTTATCCCTGAGCTCTGTGCCAACCCTGCACATCTCTCTCCTCTGACTCATCTTTTCATCTTTGCTTCATCTCGTCCATGGTGGGGATTCCCACAACTCAGAATAGATATGCATTGAGTTTGAATCATATACATCTTAGGGCTACTGTAGACTCTACCTGGACTCACACCCCTGTGTGAGACTGCAGGCTGGCATAGCAGCTGTTGGGGGTTCTGGATATTGGGCTCATGAAGGGTTCTGGCAGTTCTAGCTGTGAGCATCTGCCCACCACAGCAGCATCCACATCCCAACTATCCCTTCCCCAAGTTCTGTAGTACTTGCTGCCTTACCTCTTGGCCTATTCTTGTCAATGAAGCAAGGCAGGCAAAGAGTCTTCCAGAGAGGTCTTAGACCAGATACTCTACATCTCTGTGTTCAACACCAAGTACCAACTGAAGGGCTGGGTTGCAGATCATTGAGTAGTATGTGTATACCATACATTTTCCGAATTTAGCTCCTTTTTTTTCTGTGACCATGCAGGCATGGGCTCTCAATCTGAGCTACTGGATACAAGACACGTTTTACTTTGTCCTGTCCCACAGAGAACCTG
>CABHPQ010146559.1:10170-20345 GCA_902168405.1 Peromyscus aztecus
CTTTCCTTCTTTCTTTCTTTCTTTCTTTCTTTCTTTCTTTCTTTCTTCCTTCCTTCCTTCCTTCCTTCCTTCCTTCCTTCCTTCCTTCCTTCCTTCCTTCCTTCCTTCCTTCCTTCCTTCCTTTCTTTCTTTCTTTCTTTCTTTCTTTCTTTCTTTCTTTCTTTCTTTCTTTCTTTCTTTCTTTCTTTCTTTCTTGTGAGACAGGGTCTCTTTATGCAGTCCTTGCTGTCCTGGAGCTCACCAGGCTGACCTTGACCTCAGAGATTTTTCTGCCTCTGACTCCTGGATGCTAGGACTAAAGTTGTGCACCACCAAGCCTGCCTGAGAGTTTCTTGACTGGATCATTTAAAGTTGGAATACCCACCCTAAATCTGGGCTACCCCTTCTGTGGCAACCCAGATCAAGGGACATGGAAAAAGGAAACTGCTTTTGCCTGTTTGTCCTCAGTCTTGTTAGAAAGTTCATATATCTTATTGCTGCAAAATTGCTTCACTGACATTGGAAGCAACTTCTTCAGGTTTCTGATGGAGCCTGAAGACCAGCAGCTCTCCAGGAATCCTCCCAACCTCCAGTGCCAGACTGGAACTGCTGAGACATCCAGTCTTGAAGAATGAGAAACTACTGGATTCTCAGCCTCTCCAGTGTGAGAGAGCCATTGTTTGGCTACCCAAACCACATCCCATAAGCCAGTCTAATCTAGCTCATAAGAATATATATATTAATTCATCCTATCAGTTCTTTTCTTCTAGAGAACACTGAATAACACAACATCCATTGGTTGTACTGATGCACACACTTCCACAAACACCAGTGGAGAATTCAAGTCAGAACACAAAATGAGCCACTTTCAGGCCTTTGTTCCAGGAGCGTTCAAGATCTTTGAAAGGACAGCATTTTCCCATCAGTGGCAGCTGTGTGGCTGCTTCAGGGTTAATGCACTGCCCCAGGACTGAGATGGATGTCCAGTTCTAATTTATTTTCCTCCTGTGTCAATTTTGTGTTCTTCATCTAACACAGTAATTATTTATTAAGGTGGGAAACATTCCCCCCATGGCATGGCTTGGATCTTGAGTGTCAGAGTTTATGGCCCATGTCCACATATTGTTCATAGGTTAATAGTGTACGCCATGCCCAACAAATCATCATAATGGTCATTTATACAAACAGTAACTGGTAAAATATCGATGTTTGTTTGGTGAAAAGCTAAGTTCTCACAATTCAGGTGTGATGATGACAGGTTTGTTTTTTTATTAAAGAAATACTCACATTTGCTATGGAGTATCCAGCCCTAAATGGAATGTCTATTGCACTCCTCTCCCTAAAGCTCAGAGGCCACTGCAGAAGAGCATGGAAAGACTCCAAGAGCCAAAGGCAGCAGTGGATGACCATGCAACCGAGCTTTCCAGTCATGGCAGGGGCACTGCACACATAAACTCATAGAGGCTGTGAACAAGACCTGCACAAGATCAATCCAGTCAAAATCCCAGCATGAATGGACAAGGGCTCATGAAAGTCCCACTGTTAGCTGAGGACCTATTGGCAACTGATGGCTGTTGTGGGAGGGGGACAGTTTTCATCAGGGATGTGGGTCCTGACGGCCTATTCACGCTCAAGTAGATGGCCCTACACCAATGGATGTACTCATCTCACTAAGTGGACTCAGTGGGTTTCAGAAAGTGAAAGCACATGAAGTTGGGAGGGAAAGTAGGGGTGGTAAGAGGCATCGGAGGGGAAGGGGTAAGGGTGGGTTTGATCTAAATATGTTACATTTGTGTATAAAATTAGGTAAACTAAAAAAGAATTAGTAAGTTGAGGGGCCAGGAAAACCTTGATTCTAGGACCTGCATCCAGCAGATCAGTGGTCCTCAACCTGTGGGTCATGACCCTGTAGAGGATCCAACAACCCTTACATAGGAGTCACCTAAGACCATCGGAAAACACAAATATTTACATTATGATTCATAATAGTAGCAAAACTACAGTTATGAAGTAGCAACAAAAATAATTTTATGGTGTGTGTGTGTGGGGGGGGGGTCACCACAGCATGAGGAACTGTATTAAAGGGTTGCAGCATCAGGAAGGCTGAGAGCCCTTGTTGTAGAGGAAGCCATGATGGACATGTGACCGTTAACACATGTGGCTCTTGTGAGATGCCACTGCTGGGGGGGTGGGGGGGGCATAAGATTATCCTGGTCACCACCTTCTCCTTCACAAGGATCTCACCTGCCTTTATGTATCCCAGATCTGACCTCAGATGGATTCCCTGTGTGAGGAATGAAAAAGAGTGAACGTTCATCCTAGTTCTGGGAACAAGCTTGGCTGCCAGGTGAGAGCTGAAGCAGTGGGCGCATGCTGAAGGTGATGTGGGGCAGAGAGAAGCTTGGCGCGGTTAGGAGCACCACCTGCCGCTACACTTGCCGCCCTGTAGACGAGTTCTGATCGTGGCAGCTGCTGCGCCTGGTATTTATTGAGCAGCTGCTATTACCGGTGGGTGGGGTCTGTCTGGGCCAGATGCTTCCAGGCTCTTGGCACCAGATTCAAGAATGAAATAAAGGCTCACACAGATTGCAAAGCAGCAAGGAAACTATTCAAAGGGAAGCAATAGTGAAGATTAGAAAGGAAGGTACCATCAAGATTGACAACAGGTTACGTGAGGGTACACACTCAAGGACCCCAATTACTGTTTGACACTTCCGTTTATGGAGCTCAAGAGAAGTGGGGGAAGGGTTTGGGTACTTCTCTGTTTTGATTTGTGGGCTTGTATTTGCTCAGTGAGCCATGCCCCTTTTCATAATGCATCTGATTTGAGACATGCGCATCTAATTGTTCAGAGGCATAAGATGGCAGATAGGGATTCCTCCTAAAAGCTCACTTTGAAGACACAGTTGGTCTTATTGCTCATGCACCTAAAAACAGTTCAGGCCAGATCAGCCCATCTCTCTTGGTTTCAGGATGTGCTCTGGGATGCATTGAATATGGCATTATCAAGGGATTGCTAAGGGGGTAATCTATTTCTGTTGTTTAAAGCACATGCACACACATAAGTTGTTAGGTGCATTATTGGAGGAGGGTGTGTGTGCATACTGAGTGCAGGTGAGGGTCCTAGGTTCCAAGTGCATTATCAGAAGAGAGATATGTGTATAGCCCAAGCCAAGTAGAGTCCCAGTTTACTAAATTATTCCCTATTCTCACCTGCCTTAATATTATACTATAAAACATGGACTAGGAGCCACGGAAAAAGTGGAAGCAGCAGAAAGGTACATGTAATAGGACACATGGTACCAGATTGGTAAGGATGCAAAACTCATATGCACCACCTGTGGGGAGAGGGAAACCTTCCAAGCCTATTATAGTGATTTCATATGTTCCTGGCTGCCCTGCTTTCTGAAGAAATGATGGTAGATGACTGTTCTACATATATGGATAAGAAGCTCAACCTGCAAGTCAACTATCTTAGACCCATTTTCAAAATGAGGTCTTCCATGGAGCTTAGAAACAACATTGAACACCTCTATCCCTCAAGTGGCAGCGGGTGAGTGCTCTTGCTTTGAGAGAGGCTCTGTAACATAGCAAAGACCTGTCCCCAAGGTTACCAGATCCAGAAGGAAGACTGTAGCAAGATTTAATGCTACCTTTGTCTGTCCCTTGTCTGCTTTCTACAGCTTTGAGTTTTCACTGAATTGGGACCAGTTGCCCATTGTCCAGGGAAAGTACTGTAGGGCAGAGTATTCCTGGCAAATGGCAGGTAGCAAAATGAGTCTCTTTGACGGATCCAAAACCATCTGCAAATGTTCTACCCCATGTTTAGACAGTCACTTGCTAGCTGAGTACTGAGCAAACAGGCAGCAGGGTCCAGTGGTCATGCATTTATTCTCTCTGCTCTTGGCTCTGGGTGTGATGCTCTAAGTTCTTGCCTTGTCCTTACTAAAGAAATGGTCAACAACTAGGATTGTGAGCCAAATGCAACCTCTTCCTCCCTATGTTGCTTTTTTTTTCTAATCACAGCAACAGAAAGGAAATTAGGGCAGGCACACTAAGTTGCCCCATCTTCATATCTCAAAATGCTGAGACACATTGAGGGCCGAGACATGGAAAGTATAAAGGAACAAAAATCAATGCTCTCTCATTCTCACCTGGAGACAAAGACTCCGAAGATAATTTATCTCCTCAGACTTCTCTCTACATGTCCATGTGTCTCTGCCACTTCAGGTACCTGTCCATCAGTTGAGGCCACCTTCCCCATTATGACTTACAACGAAGCTACAGTTCACCACCTGGCCACGTATGTGTGGGAAGCCTGATCCCCCTCCTCCTGGCATTCTAGAAGATGTGCTGGTCACAGTTTGTCAGATTCCTCTTCTCTGAGGCCCACTCTGGTTAAAAGCTCCATGTCACCAAGTTCCACTTCCTACACCAGGAACTGGCATTCTGTCCCCTCTCTGGTTGCCTCCACAGAATCCACACAGAAGTGGGGGCAGGGCATGGTAATGCAAGAGGTTCATCCTGAAGACACAAACTGAAGAAGAGCTATCAGCCTGCCCCCTACCATACTATTTGGGCTCTCTGATCACCAGCACTTCTCCTAGGAATCTCTTTGCATGTCCCCTTGGTATGCTTCTGTCTCTGGCTCACTCAATTCTTCCTTGGCCTCCCTGCACCATCAATGTCTGCAAAACCTCACTGTAGATTCATCAAAACACTCATGAAACTCACCACATGGTGGAGAAAAATCAGCTTCCAAACCCCTACCTCCAAAGCCCGGCTGAGCCCCACACCCATGCCTCCAGTCAAGTTTGAGTAACAGGGTGAGATTGCAAAGGTGCTACCAACCACTCTCTCGTGCCAGGAAGTGGTGGCAAAGGAGCTGATGAGGACTTCCCAGCTCCCCCCTTCACTGCTCTGCAGGTATAACCCTAGCAGGTGTCCAAATAATCAGCTCAGGCTACAGTATTACTACAAACATTTGGTCAAACTGTCTGTGCTTTAGACTTTGCTGATACTTTGTTAATAAAGGATTTCCCTAGACCCTTAACTGTTTTCCTTTGGGCATAATTTCCCATGATTCTGCAGATATGGAACTGCCTACTTTACCCATCTGCAATTATTAAATATGTAGATTTTTATATGTAAAAGATGTCATAATAAACTCTTGTTTATTATGCTCTGATAGCACTATGATTATGTCCTAAATTTAAATAACAGGAAGTATAATGATGGCAGATGAAATTTTAATACCATCCTGGTCCACAAACATCCTGTTCCTCACAGTGGGGATGTGAGGAGAGATTATACTCGCTCTCATTTGAAGATACAGAGTTTCATGACAAAGCAGACCAGGGATATTCCAGGAGGGCATATGGAGACAAAGATCCAGAAAGCATTTGTTACTCTGGGCTGCAACAAGATTAGCCTAATGAACGACTTTCAGCCTATAAGCAGAGTCTGGAATAAAGCTATGGGTAAACACAGGGGTCAAAAGGACAGCTTTTATCAAAGGCCAAACATGGTGGACCAACACTACCATGACTTTACATCAGCATCTCCATTGTTGCTGTATATAATACCACAAGCCCTGGAGTCAAAGAAAGACTTGTTGCCACAGTTCTTTGTATTACTGGTAAGTGATCTTCAAAGCTTTTGTTCCATTTCCTATTCAGCATTAGCCCATATCTGCCTCAAAGCCACTTGCCTAAACACTCATACCCACTCAGACAAGAGAGCCCCATTTTCTCCTCAGCAGAGAAGGGAGTTCACTAAATGGCAGCTAAGTCCTGTCATGTCTTGTTTCTCTAACTTACCACCAGTGACCACTCTGCCTACCACAACTGGATTCCACATTGGCTATTCTTCACACAGAACCAAGGAGAGGCCTGGCCTTGGTTCCTCCTATTCCTAGAAGGTAGTCTCTAAGGGTATCCTGACTGATGAGAACATCTGTGATCCAGAACAGTGGGGCTTAGCACATATTAGATGCCAACAATGCACTTAGCTGGGTCTCCAGGTCAGGTGGATCAGCTCAGAATCTGGAGGAAGAGACCATGGCTGAGGATGGGGCATGATGTTGTCCCAGTGAAAACTCCAGATATCCAAGACTGGGTGGGTTCCTAAGTAATAGTCCCTTGATGTCCCTGGAAGAGTCAATGCTGTCTCCAATTCCAATGGGCAAGGGAAGCTACCAGATGCCTGGGAATTTCCCAAGCCTTCCTATGATATCTTCTACCAAATCATTGAGTCTGACTGTAGCGCCAAAGGCTCCTGAACTTGAAGTCCGTGAAAGAGGTGAGGGTGACCTTGGAGATTTCCAACACTGAAGTTAGGCATTGAGGTGCTTAGGAGTAGAAACCACTGTTGTGCACATCATTGTCATCTGTCATTTCCACCTTGGCATCAAACTTCCTTCACTCCTTACAGACTTCCCATTTTAGAAAGTATGTAATGTATGTGTGTGATGGCTTGCTTCTCACAGGCCCATGTATTGAAGGCTTTACCCCTCACCTGTGGACTATTGTGAGGGGGTGGGTCTGGTGAGATGGCTCAGAGGATAAAGGCATTTGTTGCCAAGCACAAAGACCTGGGTTCAATTCCCAGGACACGCATGATGGAAGGCAAGAACCAACTGCAAATTGTCCTCTGATCTATACACTTACACCATGGCAGGTGTGCATTCCCATCTACTTCCAATAAACAAACAATCAAATACATATTTTTAAAAAGAGGTGGGGCAGGAAGAGGTTAGGTCATTGAAACAATGCCCTTGAAGGAGCTTGTAGGGGTCTATGGCTTCCTTCTCTCCCTCCTTCCTGCTTCTGCCTAGCATTTCCACCATAATGAGATTCCCAAAGCAGATTGAAGCTTCCAAAACAATGACCTCAAATCAACCTGCCTTCTTTTAAAATTGATGACCTTGGGGCATTTTGTTATAGCAACAGTTAGTGTCTAATAGTATAGGGGAGCTGTCGGGAAACTCATGGCTTTGAATGCTACAACCAAAGAGAACTTGGGCAAAGGGGTTTTTCCTCTTTGCCTTGTGTTTAGAGAAATAACAAGATACAAAGAGCACAAAAAGCCTCTCTCCATGGCTACAACTCTTTGTGAGGATGAGGTGATAATAGGCCTGTGATCAGAACAATTTCAATTGGTGTGGCTTCTAACAGAAGGACGGAGCTGACCCTCTCACAGACACTGCTGTGCAATTACACTATTGAGTTACGAAAATGACTCTAGGATGTGTTTTGGAAAACATCAAGCCAAATCTAATTTCCAACCACACAAGGCCACATTAAGGAAATGAACTAGTGTAACCTCCACCTCTGCTCCAGCCTCCTCCACAGGTGTGAGGATTACAGAGGCCTGCTGGGAATTCTTGCAGAATACAATGTAATCACAGTGACTGGACCTCATAATTAAATTTGCATAAAGTCAGATATTGAATTAATTCCCAACTATCAAACTGAATGTTGGTTCTGATTCCAGATTTTTTAGTTTAATGAGGTTTTATTTCTTCTAATTCTTGTTTTCACAATGATCCAGAACTATCTTCAAAGCCCCAGCATATCTTACAATAAAGAAAAATGATACATTTCACCAATGTTCTCTACAGCAAGCAACAAAGGTGCCACAGAGATTTACCAACCTCTTTGCCTAGTTTTTTTTAGCACCCAGTATTTTCCGAGTTGTCAGAGAGAGAAATCAATGCCTTAAACCATCTAAACCCAGCCTGGGAGTTGGGCTTTATGGCTGTGTGAAGCATTAATCTATAGTACTTGGTGTTCATGATTTCAGTGCAGAATTATTGAAGAGCAACTGTCAGTATGCGGCTGTATTGGCCACACTGGTGTAGAGGCTATAAGATGTTTGCAAGGAATTGATGGAAAAGGATCGAGCTTTCCCTTCACATTAACAGCAGCCTGGAAATCAGACATCATCTTCTGATAACAATCAATTAAACAAAAGTCTGAGAAATGTGTGGAATTCCTCAGCATCCACTGTGTCATCTCTCTCTAAACCGGGATGGCTGAAATGAAGTGGCTCTTCCTGTTAGCCACCGGGGAATAACGAGAACAAACACCACTGAAGTGGAACTATTCAAACGGCCACCCGAGACAGCGGCAGCAGTGACTCCGAGGAGGCCAGGGCTCTCTTCTGAGAAAGGGCTGGAAGCAAAGGTACCATCAGGAGCTTTCCGGTCAGGCACTCCTCCTTCAGCAAAGAGGAGGAATGTCCTGGACCCAAGCCACCCCCAGAGAGGCCTGCAATTCCCCTGTGCCCAAGACCTAGATGTGTATCTTACTTTCCAGTCAAGAATTTCTTCTCTGTCCAGTGATGGAACTGCCTGAGTCAGGGCAAGATACCGGAAGGGCAGCAAGTACGGGAGAAGACCAACATATACTCCCAAAAAATGTATTTGAGGCAAACAAACTCATGGAACTTGACCATGAAAGGCTTTTTTTCCCCTGAAGAAAAAGCCCAGAATCCAAAACACTGCGTGTTGTCCAACTCGAATTCAAGAAATAATAGCTACATATCTTTACCTCTCAGACCTTGTTGGTCCTATAGCCTGAGTCTAAATATGTGGAAAGCACTCAGACTATGTCTTCAAAGTGGACACAAGTGCAACATGTAGATACACAAAGGTCACCCAAAGGCTAACCCTGATCCAGCAGCACCAGCATCACATGAGCACAGCAGCAAGTGCAGCATCTGGAGAAACCTGCATCTGCATAGTCTCCAGCTGTTCCAGGTGCACATAGAGCTCTGAAAATGTTAGGTAAAGACACAATGAAGTTCACACTTTTGGTTGCTTCCTCTGCTTTTCAGTGACCCTTGGCCACAGACTCTAATACAATACACATTATTGAAATACTATCAAAGCATAGTAGGATCACACCATCATCAAGTGCAGGTAAACACATGTGCCTACTAGACCATGATTTTTAAACCCTGAGGTTTGCTGAGCATATGCAGAGCAGGGATAGGAGCAGGGTAAATCAGAGCAGATTTGCATGGGCTCTGACAAAGTGTTCCCTTCTTCATCAGGCGATTAGTTCCACACTCGACTATATTTAACATGCCTGCTGTGCTAATGACCATATGACATATGACATCCTCTCCACCTTGAGAGATGACAGGCACAGATCGCTGAAACCTAAACACACAGCAGCCCAATGGCTCTTCTCTATAAGTGTTTCTCACAGCTGAATCTTCTTGACTCAACAGCTACCGTCTCTTGTTCCACTTCATGTAAAATTCACCCCTCCTCTCAATGATTAGTGGAACCCTCTTGGAAGAGCTGAGGATTCACAGGCACAGGAGAATCTCAGTCTCAGCAGTTCATGGGCAAACGTGAGTTCTTTCTTCACTGTGCACTCTCTTGGTGTAACAGTTGTCTAGCCATCCTCTAGTGCAATTTTAGTGAGACCCATCATGACTTTCAGTTACTTTCCTCACAAGCAGGTGAGACACAGAAAAAATACAAGCCTTATATTACTCTCCCAAAAACTCCACAGAGCCCTTATGCACTAAGTAAGACTATACTGCCCATAAGTTAATGAGAGATGGATGAAGCTTCAAAAGAGTTCCTCCCCCTGCTAATTCTACCTACTGTCCGGTCCAGTAGATACTCATTTTGTGAACTAAGAAACCTGAAGGAGGAGGCAACACACACACACACACACACACACACACACACACACACACACACACACAGCAATGACTGACTTCATAGGAATGTCCAGGACACCTTAGTTCCACACTACCCATGCCAAACACGACACCAGGATGTTTCCATGGTCTTCACAGAAGGAATGGCAGAGGCTACCTATAGACAATGAGGTATCATGAAGCTAACCCTGATATGACACACAGAGCTGCCCAGCCTACCTGCAGGCTTGAAGACACAGTTTCCATTGCTGAAAGGAATAGAGTCTGAAAGAAGGATTGATTTTTTTTCCAAGGTCACACAGAATATCCTAGAAGAACAAGGGCTACAACATGACAGAACTGTGACCCCAAGATCTCCCCTGCTCTCCAGGGACAGGAGGGACAAACCCCTCAATTCTATGTGCTTTGCTTTCCTTCATTGCAGAGTCCACTGAGCCTCCTTCCTGCCTGAATATTTCATGCTTCCTTGATACTGATCCAAAATCAATAGGATTCCCAGGGCTTCCCTGCTATTT
>CABHPQ010146560.1:0-21308 GCA_902168405.1 Peromyscus aztecus
GGTCTAATTTTTTGTAGCTCTATTTTATATCCTAAATAATTAATAGAATCTCCTCTTTGTATCTTTTCAGGAGCAATTTGTAATCCCCAGCAGGGCAAAATTTTCTTTACTTCTTCAAACATTCTTTCTAAAGTATCTGCATTTGAGTCAGCTAGTAAAATATCATCCATATAATGATAAATTATAGATTTAGGAAATTTTTTGCGTATCACTTATAATGGCTGTTGTACAAAATATTGGCACAGAGTTGGGCTATTCAACATTCCCTGTGGTAGGACCCTCCATTGAAATCTTTTAACCAGTTGAGAATTATTATAAGTAGGCACTGTGAAAGCAAATCTTTCTCTGTCTTTTTCTTGTAAGGGTATTGAAAAGAAACAGTCTTTTAAATCAATAACTATGAGAGGCCATCCTTTTGGTAACAGAGTAGGCAAAGGTATTCCAGATTGTAGAGAGCCCATTGGCTGAATTACTTTGTTAATTGCTCTAAGGTCTGTTACCATTCTCCATTTACCAGATTTCTTTTTAATAACAAATACAGGAGAATTCCAAGGACTAGTTGATTCTTCAATATGCTGAGCATTTAACTGCTCTTCTACCAGCTCTTCTAAAGCCTGGAGTTTCTCTGTTGTTAAAGGCCATTGCTGAACCCATACAGGCTTGTCTGTTAACCATTTTAAAGGTAGAGCTGTTGGTGTCTTTGGGAGATCATCAGTTGTTGTGCCCTGTTCTTGTACAGTATGGATGGCTGGTGACCACTCAGAATAATGCCTTCTAATATTTCTCTCAGAAACATGTGCTAGTTTATTATTTGTTTCTGAGACTGGAGGGATGTTAATCTGAGTATTCCATTGTTGCAACAGGTCTCGACCCCACAGGTTCATAGCTATGTTAGCCACATATGGCTTTAATTTACCTCTCTGTCCTTCTGGACCTATACATTCGAGCCGTCTTGCACTCTGTTTTACTTGAGATAATGTCCCAATTCCTAACAGTTGGACATTTACCTCCTGAAGAGGCCAATTTGGATGCCAAAATTCTGGTGCAATTATGGTAACATCAGCACCCGTGTCTACCAGACCAGAGAACAAAACACCATTTATTTTTATCGTTAATTTTGGTCTTTGTTCATTAATAGAAGTTTGCCAAAAAATTTTCTTTATGTTTTTTCCTGAATTTTCTATTCTCTCTGTTTCATCATCCTGACCAGCATGATTTATTTCGATAGGCATTTGGTTATTTAATCGCTCTGAGCAGGGATTTCCTCTACGACTGCAGGAAAGGTTTGAACTGGATTTGCTGTGGGGGCCTGCAAGAGGCCCCTCTGGGAGTTTCCCGAAGACTGAGGCAAAGGATTACCTTGTCTGTCCCTTGTTGATCTACATTCATTGGTCTAGTGTTTTCCCTTACCACACCTTCTGCATACTCCAGAAGGAAGGGGCATTCTGTTACCATTGTTCCTTGAAGAAACATTGTTCCTAGGAATGACCTGTTTACAGTCCCTTTTCAAATGTCCTTGTTTACCACATCCAAAACATCTAACATTCCTCAAACCTTTTGAAATTGCTTCTCCTACCCACATATCATCATAGTGTCTCTAATCCAATCTTCCAAGGGTGCAGATCTTGCCTTTAATGGCCTGATTATTCTTTTGCATGCTGCATTCTCGTTCTCAAAGGCCAAAGATTCAATTATTATCCGACTAGCTTCTGAATCGAGGACCATTCTCTTTACTGCTGAAGCCAGTCTTTGTAAAAAATCTGTGAAAGATTCTTTTGGGCCTTGTATAACCTTTGTAAATGACTCAGTTTTTTTCCTGGTTCCTCAACTCTGTCCCATGCATTCAAGGCTGCTGTTCGACATAGAATTAAGGTTTGGACATCATATAAACATTGTGTTTGTACTGAAGCATATTGGCCTTCTCCAATAAGCTGATCCTGGAAGACTTGTATTCCTTTATCCCTCCATTGTTTTTCTATGTTTTTAGCTTCATCCTTAAAATACATGTGACACTGGAGCTTCTGGCTTTGCTCCAGAACAGCCTGTGCCAGCTCCTGCCAGTCCTGTGGTATAATCCTATTATATGTTGACCAAGAGTTTAACATTTGCTTTACATATGGGGAATGCATGCCATAAGATACTATTGCCTCCTTAAACCTCCGTAAATCCAACATTTCAATTGGAGCCCAAATATTTTGTGTAGTCATTTGATCAGGCGACTGCTGTATGGTTACTGGATAAATTAAGGGTGACTGTGTGAAAACAGGCTTTCTTTCTGTAACCTTATGATCTACTCTTGGAACAACTTCACTGTTAATTTCTTCTGTCTGAGTTTTTTCAGGTTTAACAAGTTTTTCTAAAACTGTCATCCTGGCACTTAAATTGACTATCTTTTTAAATAGTAAAATGAGTGTAAACATAGTAATAAACTGCATAATTCGATCAATATTAATCATCCCATGCAGTTGTTCCATTGTCAGACTGCCTAAAATTGCAAACAAAGCCCAATTTTCTTCCAATGCACACAGAAAACCCATTTTTTTTTAATGTGGAAAAAATTTCTCTTTTAAATAGTTTCCTTTAAAATATCTGATATGTTAATTGACTTACCAAGTCTGTGCAGAACAGTAGAAATCCGAGGGAATTTCAAAACAGCCACCTAGTGTCCAAGGTGTAGAGGGAGGGAGGGAGAGAGGGAGAGAGGGAGAGAGGGAGAGAGGGAAAGAGGGAGAGAGAGGGAGAGAGAGAAGTCCTACCTAAAAGCTTAAATCCAGACATGTGTCCCCGCTTGAGTGGAGTCAAGCCTGGGCTAGGCTTCCTTAAACTCCAACCACGTGCGTTGGCTTTACAGGCAGGGACCCTATTCGGCAAGGGCAGGCCTGAGTTGTTTGTAGTACCAGCTTTTAAGCTACCACTTGGGGCCTGAGGCAAAGCTGACCTGGGCCCTGGCTAGAGAGCTGGCCGCCCGGAGCCAACCGCCAAAGCGGGAAACCGGACCAGCTGCGCACCGGCGGCCAAGCCAAGTCAAGCGGTTTCTTATGGATTCTTGTCACGTTGGGCGCCAAATGTAGATGTAACGAACCGTCTTATTAAATAAGAAACACAGAGCCAATGTGAAGATAAAAGACCAAGAGGTCAGAGCTAAGAGCCTTACCCGCGTGCTGCTGGCTAGCCTCTTCTGCCAAGAGACCTCTCTGAAAAGGAGCTACTTCCTGTGTGTTCGTCTTTAAATAGAGTTCTGTTCTGCCTTCTCATTGGTCGTAAACCCAACTACGTGACTGCCTCGTCACTGCCTGTCTGTACAGACCTCCAGACACACATTGGAGCGTGTGTCTCCAATGCCGGCTGTATCCTTGAACACACAGAGATCTACCTAGCTCTGCCTGCCGAGTGCTGGGATCAAAGGGGTGTGCCACCACCGCCCAGCTCTCACTATGGCTTTCTAATAGCTCTGACCCCTAGGCAACTTTATTTATTAACATACAAATAAAATCACATTTCAGCACAAATAAAATACCACTATAAAGTATCAAGAAATTTGTTCATTTCTTTTAGATTTTCTAATTTTGTAGAGTACAGATTTTTGAAGTATGACCCAAAGATTCTCAGGATTTCCTGAGTCTGTTGTCATGTCCCCGTTTTTGTTTCTGATTTTGTTAATTTGGATATTCTCTCTCTGCCTTTTAGTTAGTTTGGATAAGGGTTTATCTGTTTTGCTGACTTTCTTAAATAATCAACTCTTCATTTCATTGATTCTTTGTATTGTTTTCTTTGTTTCTATTTTATTGATTTCAGTTCTCAGTTTGATTATTTCTCGTCATCTACTCCTCATTGATGTGTTTTCTTCTTTTTGTTCAAGAGCTTTCAGGTGTGCTGTTAAGTTGCTAGTATGAGAGTTATCCAATTTCTTTATGCAGGCACTTAGTGCTATGAACTTTCTTCTTAGTACCACTGGTTTTTAGAGTCTCTGTTGAGAAGTCAGGTGTCATTCTTATAGGTCTACCTGTATATGTTACTTGGCCTTTTTCTCTTTCTGCTTTTAATGTTCTTTCTTTGTTCTGTATGTTTAACATTTGGCTTATTATGTGATGTGGGGACCTTCCCCAGGCCCATGCCATCACAGCTTCTCTCCTTGGCCCCACTGCTGGGACCACACTAACCCCAGTGGACTTCCACCACTCAGGAGTATGTCACACCAACCAGAACCAGTGAGAGATCCACCTGCTAGTGAAACTTTGCCCCTCCCTGCATTCTGTCCCTAGGCACAGAATCCACAGAATCCTTCCTGCTGGGGAGGCCCAGGCCCTCTCCATCCCAACTCATCCCTGGCCTCATTGCTGGGCTCTGCCCCCAAACCTAGCAGACTTCCACCACGCAGTATCAGGCCACACTAGACAGAACCAGAGCAAGCAACATGAGTCAGAACAGGTGCAAGCCACACCAGCTTAAACAGACTTCAGCTGCTCAGGTGCAGGCCACACCAGTCAAAAGAAAAGGTGCAGGCGACACCAAGCAGTAAAACAGAGACCCACTGCTGTACCAACAGCCAAGCTAACCACCAGAAAGCCAATTCCCAACTAGAACAGAGACTCTTACCTAGATCAGAGGTCATGCCAGTAGCCAGAAATCCATACCACAAATACTAGAAAACCAATGAAGAAACAGAAACTAAGGAACAAAATACCCATCCAACAAAAACAAACTCAGAAATCAAGGACTAGATTTAATCATCACAAACCCAGATGCCTAGATGCCAGTGTAAAATACAATCAACAATAGTCAGGCCAATATGGCACCACCAAAGGCCAGCTATCCTATGACTTCAAGACCCGAACATTCCAGTGCAACCAAAACACAAGAAAAGGACCTTAAAAACAACTTTATGAAGATGATACAGATATTTAAAGAAGAAATGAAAAACTCCCTTAAAGAAATTGAGGAAAAGACAAAGAAAGAATTGAAGGAAATGAACAAATTCCTTAAAGAATCCCATGGAATCTGGGCAGTGGTGGCACATGCCTTTAATCCCAGCACTCAAGAGGCAGGGCCAGATGGATCTCTGTGAGTGCGAGGCCAGCCTGGTTTATAGAGAGCGAGCTCCAGGATAGGCACCAAAACCCTGTCTCGAAAAAACCAAAACAAAAAAAAAATGCCATGGAAGCCAAGAAAACAAAACAACACCACCACCACCACCACCACCAACAACAACAACAAAAACAAAAAACCAAATGAACAGGTGAAGGAAACTACTCATGACATGAAGATCAAAAGAGAAGCAAAACAAAGCAATTGAGGTCAAGATCATGATGGGGAAAACCACAGAGACAGCTGACCCAGTCTGGTAGGAGCTCATGACTTCTGACCTGTCATCTGGGGAACATGCATGGAACCGAACTAGGCCCTCTGAATGTGAGTGACAGTGGCTAGATCTGTTTGGGGAGCGCCTTGCAGTGGGACCAGGACTTATTCTAGGTGCATGAAATAGCTTTTTGGAATACATTCCCTAGGGTGAGATACCTTGCTCAGCCTTGACACAGAGGGGACACCTCAATATAGTATGCTAGATTTTATTGACTCCCCAAGGGAGGCCTTATCCTCTCTGAGGAGTGTATGAGGGGTGGATGGGGGGAGGTGGGGGAGGGAGAAGAGGAGGGAGGGGCAACTGGAATTTAAAAAAAAGAAAACATAAACTGAGGGAATTCAGGAAATGGAAATTCTGGGTAAGTGAACAGGAATATAGATGCAAGTATTACCAACAGAATACAAGAGAAGGAAGAGAGAATCTCAGCCATTGAAGATATAGTAAAAGAAAGATTCATTGGTCAAAGAAAATGTTAAATCTAAAAATATCCTACATGAAACAGCCAGGAAATCTGGGACACCATGAAAAGATCAAACCTGAGAATAATAGGAATAGAAGAAGAATCTCAGCACAAAACCCATATTCATACCAAACATAAGACTCAGGAAGAGGTAGAGGAGAAGGGAGTGGAAGGGCCTTGGGCCCAATGAAAACTTAATTTTAATGAGTACATAGTCTGGAGACAGTCCATTTGGAATCATCATCTATGGCTTCTGCTCTCTTGACCTGGGTATAATGCCAGCTATGTTCACTGCCATAGGAGTGAAGAGAATCATGATGTAGTATCCTCTACCCACCTGACTCAGATGTGTCACTGCCTTAAACCAGGGGAAACTTGTAGTGGATTTGGAGGTGGTCAGAGTCTCTCAGACAGTCCAGTGAACTGTCCCTAGTAACTTGAGAAATGAATGGTTAGAGAGTTCTGCCAAATGCTGGTGTCTGAGCCTAGGAAGCAGTTTGGAGGTCTTCCAAACAATCTCATAGGGTATAAATCCCTTCCTATATGGGGTGCAGTGGGCCTAAAACAAAGAAAAGGAAGAAGGTCTAACTATCCTTTGTTAGACTCTAATGAGAGTTTTGTAAGAGTTTCTTTTAATGTCCTGTTTATTTATTTGTATTCTGACCAAAACTCTGTAGTCTATATGCACAATGAGGTTTTCAATCTACATCTAAAACTTCAGCTATTGAGAGGTTTGGGCCGTGAAAGACAGGCCACTGGTGCACCACATCACTAGGGAGAGGACAGATTGGAGGACTGTTGAGAGCTGTGTGGCCTAGTTTAGGACCAGCATATGAATGCTTGTCCAACAGGTTGTCCATGGGGCAAAGCCAATGGAGACCGTCTTGTGGTGGTATTGTGTTCCCCAAAATATTGTGTATGCTAATAAACTTATCTGGGGTCAGAGAACAGGACAGCCACAATATTAAACAGAGGTTAGGCAGTGGTAGCACACGCCTTTAATCCTGGCATTCCAGAGGCAGAAATTCATGTGTTCAAGGATACACCCAAGCATGGTGACCCACGCCTTTAATCCCAGAAAGCAAGCCTTTAATCCCAGGGAGTGGTGGTAGAAAGCAGAAAGGTATATAAGGCGTGAGGACCAGAAACTGGAGGCATTTGCCCTGGAGAGGCATTTGCCCTGGAGAAGCATTTGGCCTGGTTAAGCATTCAGGCTTTTAGCAGCAGTTCAGCTGAGAGTCATTTGGATATGAGGACACAGAGGCTTCCAGTCTGAGGAAGTAAGACCAGCTGAGGATCCAGTGAGGTGAGATAGCTGTGGCTCGTTCTGTCTCTCTGATCTTCCAGTGTTCACCCCAATACCTGGCTGAGGTTTGATTTTATTAATAAGAACTGTTAAGATTCATGCTACACCGTCTCTCATTTGGCAAGAACTGGTAGACCCCAGGAAAACATACACTATTGCTGAGACTGCACAGCCTGCATGCTTTCTTTTCTCTCATAATATTGATGATTCTCTTGGTGGCTTTTAGTTTCACTTTGTCAATCATACATGAGACAGATAAAGTTAATAGGCACATGTAAAGAAGCAACACAGGGGACATTGGCTTTGTCTCCCAGTTCTGGGAAAGAACATCAAGTATGGTGTAAAATGGAAAAAGAGTGCCTTATCAAAGTTTGCCCTTTATAGAGAAGCATGGGCAGGCAGAACTCTTTTGTAGGAACAGTTAGAGAAAATACAGGCTAACTATATGCAAGCAGCTTATGGCAGATAGCTCATATTTCTGTAAATATGCTTTGTTAAGTTTTGAATGACGTTGTTTTTAAGAATGTGTACCTATGCCTGTCACCTTTTAACCTTGGAAGGACAGGATGTGCCTGGCTTGATATCTAGCCAAGCTAGCAAAATGATAAGCATTCTTTTGGTTTAAAAGATATTTTGATGTAAATGTTGGGGAAAAACATATTTGACTTATTTGTTTTTACCAGAGGTTAATGCTGGGAGGTGGGAAAAACGTGCTTGTTTTTGAAGTATAAATAAAGGTGGCTCAAGCTATTTCGACCAACCACTTGTGTGAAACTCATTTGGTGGTCAGACGGATTCTTCAACCATAGCCCAGTTCCTGTCTCAGGATGTGAATGTGGCAGGGAATCAGTTCCTGAAGAAGTTTTTTAGATACTGTTTGAGCAGTTTAGCCACAATTTGACTAGAGACTTTTCAATTGAGTTTGTCATTGCAAAGAACCAACTTTAAATAATTACTTCAGAATTACTTTTCAATCCATTGTCCTGAAGTGATGTCTATCCATGATGGTAAGGTGTGTTTCTTAGATGAACTAGAAAGATGGCTACTGTTTTCTAACCCATTTTGTTACTCTGTATCTTTTTATTGTGGAATTGAGATATTTGATATTGAGAGTTATCAATGAGTAGTGCTCATTGATTGCTGCTATTTTTATGCTATAGTGTGGGTTTCTCCCCCTCAGATTTACAGGGTTATTTATTCCTTGTGTTTTCTTCAGTGTGGTCAACCCCTTGTGATTGAGGTTTTTTTTTTCTAGATCCTTCTGTAGAGGTGGATTGGTAGGTCCTACTTAAATTTGATTTTATTGTAGAATGCTTTTCTTCCTCCATCTATGGAGATTGATAGTTTTGTTGGGTATAATATTCTGGGCTAGCATCTATGTTCTCTGATAGGTTGTATATCTGTCCAACCCAAGTATTACTTTCATACATCTCATGTTATGTGTTATTTGATCTTTTCCCATATTGCTTTTAATATTCCTTCTTTCTTCTGTGTATTTATTGTTGTGATTACTATGTGTCACATGGAATTACTCATCAAGTCCATTTATTTATTTTTCTGTATGCTTCTTACATTCCATAGGAAAATAGGTACCTCCTTCTTTAGATTAGGGTAATTTTTTTCTATGGTTTTGATAAAACTAGTTTCTATGCCTTTGATCTGGGATTCTTCTCCTTTCTCAGTTCCTATTATTATTAGATTTGATCTTTTCCTAATGTGTCATATATCCTGGAAGATTTATGTCTTGATTTTATTTTAGACCTGACATTTTCTTTCATTGAGGTATCCATTTATTCTCCATTGTCTTCAACACCTTCAATTTTTCTTTTCCATGTCTTATATTGTTTTCATAAATATTTCATTCCCAGTTTTATCTCAGTTTTGAGTTTTGATTTTCTTTTTTTTTTAGCTGTGTCATTTTTTTTACTAAGGAAACTTTTATTCATTTTACATACCAACCACAGATCCCCCTCTCTTCCCTCCTCCCACCCCTCCAGCCTTCCCCCCACAGTCCACCCCTCATTCCCTTCTCCAACAAGGTTTGGGTTTGCGTGGGGAATCAGCAGAGCCTGGTACATTTAGTAGGGGCAGGTCCAAGCACCTCCCCCTGCATCCAGGCTATGCAAGGTCTCACCATAGGTAGTGGGCTCCAAAAAACCAGCTCATACACCAGGGATGGATCCTGATCCCACTTCCAGGGGGTCCCTAAGTAGATCAAGCTACACAACTGTCTTAATCATGCAAATGGCCTAGTCCAGTCCCATGGTGTTGGTCTAAAGTTCATGAGTTCCCATTAGTTTGGTTTGGTTGTCTCTGTAGGTTTCCGGATCATGATCTTGATGCCCCTTCCTTATAGAATCCCTCTGCTCTCTCTTTGACTGGACTCCTGGAGCTTGGCCTGGTGCTTGGCTGTGGATCTCTGCATCTGCTTACATCAGTTATTGGATGAAGGCTCGATGATGACAATTAGGGTATTCACCAATCTGATCACTGAAGTAAGCCAGTTCAAGTACCCTCTCCACTATTGCTAGTAATTTAAGCTGGGGTCATCCTTATGGATTCCTGGGAACTTCCCTAGCACCCAGTTTCTCCCTATCCCATGATGTCTCCATCTATCATAGTATCTCTTCATTGCTCTCCCACTCTGTCCCTGTTCCAGCTCAACCATTTCATTCCCTTACGTTCTCATCCCCCATCCCCTACCTTTCATTGCCCCCCATCACCAGTATCATTTCTTTTCTTTTCTTTTTTATTAAGAATTTTTCTATTCATTTTGTATTACTAACCACAGATCCCCTCCCCTCTCTCCTCCCATCCCCTAGCCTTTCCCCCATTCCCACCTTCTCCAAGGTAAGACCTCCTTGGGGAGTCAGCAGAGCCTGATACACTCAGTTTAGTCAGGTCCATGCCCCTCCCCATGGACCATGGCTGTGTATGGTGTCCCACCATAGGCATTGGGCTCCAAAAAGCCCATTCATACCCTAAGGATGGATCCTGATCCCACTGCCAGGGGACTCCTTAAGCAGATCAAGCTACATAACTGTCTCACCTATGCAGAAGGCCTATTCCACTCCCATGGAGGCTCCACAGTTATTGGTCCACAGTTCATGAGTTCCCACTAGTTTGGTTTGGCTGTCTCTGTACGTTTCTCCATCATCATCTTGAGTCCCTTGCACTTTATCTGTTTTGATTCTCTTTAGTAATTCTATTTTTACTTCTATTTATACTTTTTTTTCCATCATTTCATTTCCCTATATATTTGTGTTCTCATACACTTTATAAGTGATTTGCTGATATTATCTTTAAGGTTCTTGAACATATGCACAATTGCTATTTTGAAGCCCATATTTTATGCTTCAGTTGTATTACATTTCTTGGAGTCTGTTGTAGTAGCTTATTGCCCTCTGCTGGAGACATAATGTGTTTGGTGTTAATGTTTGTGGTTTTGTGCTGATGTCTAGGCATCTGGAGTTATAATTAAGTGATCCTAGGAACTGATATCTTGTCTTGCCTTTGTTGGGTTAGTGTTACATTCCTAGTTTATTTTTTTCTCTGAAACAGAAAACCGTAGTGGCTTTGGGTTGTCTGGTAGAGAGTGCTTCTGCAGCTCAGTCAGTGCTATGGGTCAGTGCTGTGGGTCAGTGCTGTGAGATTTGAGAGATCATAATGGGGTAATATAAGAAAGTGAAAATAACCTACCTGAGTCTCAGCCCAGTGTGGCTACTGTGGGCCCCAGGTAGAAAATATTTCTAGATACTGGCAGCTGACACAAATCAGTGGGGATTGACTAGATGTGTTTTTCTGACAGATTTCCTTTTTAGTATTGTCAAAATTTAGTATGTTAGTGATATTGTTTTAATATTTGACTTATTTTAAGTGGAAAGGTATTGTTGCTATGATTCTCATTTCACTCTTAATGTACAAAGAAGCAAAAACATACACCATGCTATACCTTGAGTGGGCAACACAAATGCAAACTCATAGAACACAGGGTTGCTTCAGGATCTTCTCTAAAAACAAGTATCCACAGCAAGACTGTGGGCCCTGGCCCCCCACTGTGAGTGGCTGCTGCCTTGCTTGCCGACCTTGACCTGATGTCCTCCCTATGTTGATTCCCTGCCGGTTTCCTTCTCACCTAACAATCACCGGAGGTTCTTTGTTCGTGTATCCTGCATTTGGTGTAAACAGCTTAGATGCAAGAATGTAGAACATTTGGTAGTGAACTGCCCTCCGGGGATCCTCCATTGTGCTGTAAGCCTGTTTTTAAGGTTTCCTTCCTCTTTCAGTAAACAGCATTCGGCATTCCACTGTGACAAATGACTCGCTGTTTCTTGTTTCCTATTTTTTAATCCACAGCCCCTCGCTCGGACATGGTGAATGGGTTATGGTAGCGCGGGCATTACCGCAACACAAGACTTTCTTTCCTTCTCTAAAGCAAGAGAGTAAATAATCTAACTGAAGAAAAGGGTGCTTTTGTGCATTAAATGCTGTAGGATTTGCATAGGTTTCTGTAAGTTTCCTCAATGCTGATATTGCTACTAAAGAGAAAATAATGACCTCTATCAAGGTGGAAATTAATACAGAGCAGTTTAACTAAAAAAGTAAAATAGCATTAGCCCCATTACACAAATTGTAAGCCATCTTTTTCTTCCTTCTGTAAGGCTCCTCTAAGAAAACTTAAAAATTAACTCTTTGATCATATTCTACATGTAAAGGCAACAACAACCCCCTGTACATGAAACCATACACAGAGATAGAGGAAAGGATTGAAAATGGCCTCACTTCAAGTCATTTGCCAGAGAAGACATGCAGGAAACCATGGAGTACTAGAGGCAGACCAAATACCAGTTTCCATTTCCTTCATTGACGTGGTCTGCTTGGCCAGCCAGTGACATGGACCATGAGAGACCAGCTCCCACAATCCACTCAGGGTAATAAAAGGAATGCCTCAGAGTAGTGAGGGATAGGAAACTTTTTTTTTCCTGAACAAGTTTTAATCTATCTATGACTAGTGAAATAAGAAAACACACATGCTTTCTAATGTTACCTTTCTTTTTTACTTCATCTTAAAATTGGTCTCTGACTCTTTCTGTCTACACGTCTACATATTTCCACACTACTGCACACAGCTACATATCTTTACATACATACATTTCCACATCTGTACATCTTTCTTTTTACATACATTTCTCTTCTACATATCTTTTCTATACAGCTTCATCTTCCTTGCCTCCACACAGTTACAAATATCCACACAGCCACAGCTAAACATCTCATTTACATAGCTTTCTCACCATACAGCACTTTACACAGTTCCTAGGCACAGCTCCTCTACGTAGCAGCAGGTCTTTCACACAGCTCTCTCACACTCTGTCACACACATACTTCTAGATTATTCACTCAATCTTTACTTACTCTTTCACCCACTCACTTCCTGACACTTCTCTCATGCTTCTTCTTCATCTCTCATCCAACACACACATACACACACACACACACACATACACACACACACTTCACTCACATTCTGCAGCAGCTCTCACATAGCTCTACATAGCCATCTCTCTCCACACCACCGCTGCTGCTCCACAGTCAAACTCTGGACAATTATAAGTTACATTTTCAGGGCCCTCCCTATTCTCAAAACACAAGATAAGTTACATAGTTTCTGTTAGGCTAGTAGTGCCATATTGACCCATGCATGTAGCTCTAAGTTGGTTAGGGGTTCTAGACATTATACAATTGGCTGAACCTTGAACAGTCAGGGTAGGTGCAGAAAGGGAGCAACTGCAAGGACTGTCTTGATGTAAACAATCTGGCCTTGATTTAGCAATAACACCTGGGAATTAGTCCTTGCATATATTCTGCAGAGGCAGTTTAGTCTGTGTTGAATTTGTTCTAAGGTCTTTACAAAATGTGTAAAAGGCTGTCTTTGAGACTGAGAATACTGTTACTTTCCTGTGTCAGTAAAGAAGATTCTGGTAATATTTCTGTTCATCAGAATTGCACACTACCAAAGGGGTGTGGAAAGCATCCCACAACTGTTCTTATTAGAGAGGCATAGCAGTGGCACCTGAGAAAGTTATAGACAGAAAACAACTGGTTTCCACAGGCAGTGACCCCCTGGCTTTGCCAGGTGGGGCTACCCATCAGGAAGTTATACATTTGGTGGGCCGACTTGTGAAGCAGTAGTTGTCACTTGCTGTATATTGCCACAGCACTCAGCAAGCCAGGAGGACTTCTCTACTGACTGGTGATGTACTTGCATTGACCTGTGATACCTAACCCAGGCCAACTAATATTTAAAATAGAGGTGAAAACAACTTTCAGTAAGAAGCCTGACCATGCTCACTTCCCTATTACCTGGAATAATTGATTAAAACAACATCTTGGCTTTTTATAAAGCATACATTATTACTAAATGCAGTGGATATTTTAGTCCTAGAGAGGAGTTTGTAAAGATTTCAAATAATGAGAGCCTCTCTATTCATTCTTTTTTTTTTGTTTTAAATTTTTGCTTTTGAGATCATAATGTAATTATTATGGGAGTCTCTGCAAACACCAGGGCTGACATACTAATGATCCATATGAGGCAAGAAGGAAATCCTAAACAACATGACTCAGTAGCTTGTGTTGGATCAGTCTTCTAGAATGTGATACTAGGTAGTTTACTTTAGGCATATTTTAAGTACAATACAATTTGGAAAATGTTACCAGGTGGAAAAAAATCCCATGAGCAGAAAGAGGCATAACTGCATCAAAATTCATCCCAAAGTACATGTCACTTCTTCCATGCTATGGGTTCAATAGATAGGCTACTTGTGATCTCTAGGGCTTGGGTGGGAGGAGGATCTGGTGTGGTCTTCATCTTACAGATAGCTTAGGGTTCAATTTATGTGGGCTATCAGCCACCTCCAGTCCTTGTTGTGGGATCTTAGGGGAGACCCTGGCCATACAGATAGTGTAAAGATCACCTACACTATTAAGTACCTCAGGTCCTGCTTCTTGAAGGTTGGTATGGCCTGGCACTAAGGATGGCACAAGGAAAACACATATAGACTATATTATTCATCTCTAGTCCCAGCATTCTGGACAGGAAAAAAAACCCAATTATACATCTTTGTTCTTGAATTGATAACCCTGGGTGTTTAACTTGCCCGGTTTTCCTAGTGCTATCTGTAAGCACATGGACCTTTGTGCTCAATACAAATTACAACATTTCTACCTTTACTTTCCTCCCTCCAAACCCTCCTATATAGCATACACCCATGTTCTCCTACAAGCGTATAGACTTTTTTCACTAATTGTTATTGCATGCATAAATGTGTGTATGTTTACAATAAGATCAACCCATATAATGTTAATTGTATGAATGTTTTCAAGGCTGACCATTTGGTACTGGACAACCAATCATTGTGCTCTTCTTTAGGGAAGGCCACCTCTCCCAATTCCTGCTTCCTTCAGTTCTGTAATTTTTTTTGCATAAAATTGTTCCCTTGTGGGATTTTCCTTGGCCATTTTTAGTCCATTCAATTTATTTCTCTAAGCCATTTTTTTTCTATACAGCTTTCTCTAGTCTGTAGCTAGAGTTTTCCTGCCTGGCCCACGGTCAGGATAAATCTCTCTCACCTGCCAGTCCCACAGCCGCTCAGCCCCAACAAAGTAAACACAGAGACTTACATTGCTTACAAACTGTAAGGCCGTGGCAGGCTTCTTGCTAACTGTTCTTATATCTTATATTAATCCATTTCTACAAATCTATACCTTGCCACATGGCTCGTGGCTTACCGCCATCTTTACATGCTGCTTGTCCTGTTGGTGGCTGGCAGAGAGTGACTCCCTCTGCCTTCCTGTTCTTTTAATTCTCTCTGTTAGCCCCGCCTATACTTCCTGCCTAGCCACTGCCAATCAGTGTTTTATTAGCAACACATTTGCCACACAGAACATCCCACAGCACTAGTCCATTTACTTTATTCTTCTAAGCCAATTCAATCTATGCAGTTTTACTCACCACTCATGAGGTATGAAGATACTCAGGTCTGTAACATCCTTGGTGAGATCTGCAATGTAGCTAAAACCCTAGTCCTGTGAGTATCCTGTTCAGGCACCAGATATTGAATCCCAGGGGTCCTGGGGATTTCGCTATGTCCAGCGTGGGATATCTGAGGGAAAGAAAAATCTATGTATACTATGCTGTTATTGTTAGTTATTGAATAGTTATTCTTACCCTGCAAGGAAATTTCACGAAACATGACAGAATCTGCTAATAAGAGTTTTATTGAGATGAAAGGGACAGAAAGTGCCCAGTCCTATGGGAAACATGTGTGTAAAGAAGAAGAAAGAGCTGGGAACATGGCACCGGCTTTTAAAGGCTGGGTGGCATAGGTGCGTACACAGGTTGATGTAACTACTCCATGCATGTGCGTAGATCACATGGCCACGTTGCGCGCTTACATAACCATGCAAAGTCACGGATCCTGGTCACGTGAGACGCCTTGACCTGGAAATAGCTATCTTGACCTAGAACTGGCTAGGTGGAAGTGTCCAGGTCCGCCAGGCATATGCAAACACACCTAACCGTGGGGGCATATTGTGAATCCATCATCCCTGACTATTCCTTTAAAAAAAAAGAAAAAAGTTGTGGTTGAGTGGGTATGGGGTGATGTTTCTCTCAAAGACTGCTTCCAGCTGAATAGTGGACGTCGGTTGGCTCTTGGAGGAATGGAGGGTATCTTGTGAAGTCCTGGGATGATGGTGGGGAGGTCCTGGGATGACTTTCTGCCGTCCTCTTGTTCTGCAACTGTCCATCCGTGCTGTGACTGGGAACCTTCTGTTTGACAAGATACTGTTGACATAAAAAAGCTTAGAGAAAAAGAATTATTATCATTTTATTTTTGGAGTTGGCATTTATCTGAGGCAGATCTGGCCTGCCCAGATGGAGACATGTGACATTTAACTGAGGTAGATCTGGCCTTAGTACTCTGCTTAATTTTTTATCTGAGACAAGTCTTATTAGAGGTAGTTTATTTAAGGCACCTGTTTCCCTTATTAGGTTAGCATTTAGGAAACGCAGGTGATCAGTTGCTGAGTATTGAACAGTGATAGATTGTTGTATTATATTTTTCCTTACCGCCTGGGTATTTTTGATGGTCCTTTTTGCCTCTGGCTCTGTGTGGCCCTGATTGGGAAATGAAGGGGTAATACCTTATTTCTCTGGAATTGGTGACAAGGCAGTGGATCCTGATGTCCTCTGGAGCTTGAGAGTGAGAGGCCCTGTTTGTTTCACTGTATATGAAGAGAGATTTTTCTGGGATGGAGGTGAGATCAAAGGTTTTAGATGAGACAGGTGGACCCAGTGAGGAAAGTCCTCGAGTTTAGCAGCTGTAGGAGTCACAAGAATTACCTTGAAGGGTTCCTGCCACTTAGGGGAAAGGGGTGAAGGGTGCTGGCCTGGAGGGAAGAGAAGAACCTGATCCCCAATGTGTATTGGAGGTGGACAATTATTGTCACACCTGAGGTAATGAGCAGTCTGCGTAGCTCCATAGAATAGACCTTAGGTGACATAAAAGGGGAGTTAACAGGCTATCTGGAACAGTTGGAGGGTTGGATAAAAGAACTGGTGTTAGCACTGGCCTTCCATACGTTAGTTCAAATGGAGAGATTGAAAGAGGCTTTTTTGGAAGGGCCCTGAGCCTGAGAAGAGCTAGAGGCAATAATCTTACCCAATCGAGATGAAGTTCCTGTGACATCTTAGTAAGAATAGTTTTTAAAGACCGGTTGGTATGCTCCACCTTTCCTGAGGATTGAGGATGGTATGGTATATGAAAATGCCAAGGAATGTTAAGAGCCTTAGCTAGTGTCTGAGAAATCTGGGAGGTGAACTCTGGGCCATTGTCAGACTGAAGAGAAGCAGGAACCCCAAACCGAGGAATAATTTCTTGGAGAAGGAGGTCTGAAACTGTCTGAGCCCGCTTATTAGAAACTGGATATGCCTCCACCCAATTTGAAAATGAGTCTACCATCATGAGGAGATATTTAACTTCCTGACGGTGGGCATATGGGTAAAATCGAGCTCCCAGTCAGTCCCTGGAAGGGAACCTCTAGCCTGGTGGGTGGGAAAAGGCTGACTCCTATACTTGGTATTGGGATCTGTTTTTTGGCAGATCTCACAAGAGGCAGTAATAGTTCTTAAGAACTATAAGTCCTCAGAGGTGGGCTGCAGGTGAGCTTTTACGAATTGAGACAGCACAAGATTATTAGGATGAAAGAGCTGGTGTAGATAGGAAAGAATTTGTCTAGTGTCTGGAGTTCCCTGTGAGGGTATAGGCTGCACTGTATGGATTCCCTGTGGTGAGTGAGGTGGGACTTGGCCCTGGAGGGCTGCTGTCCTGGCTGCCTGGTCAGCCTGGTTGTTTTCTCTAGAGATGATGGAGCTATCGGTCTGATGAGACTGACAGTGGATAATTCCTATAGCCCTGGGGAGGTGGGAAGCCTCCAGATTGGCCATTATTTGGCCTGAGTTAGATATGGATCCCCATTTTGTTGTGAGAAGGCCACACTCCCTCCAAATAGCAGCATGGGACAGGAGAATATGAAAAGCATATTTGGAGTCTGTGTAAACATTTAAAGATTGTCCCTGTGTCAATTGGAAGGCACGGGTGAGAGCTATCAGCTCAGCCTGTTGGTTAGTGGTGTGTGTGGGTAATACCTGTGCCTCTATTATCTCAGTATCTGACACTATGGCATAACCTGCTTTACGGGTCCCTTCATATAAAAAGGAGCTGCCATCTGTGTACCAGGTGTAAGTAGCCTGAGGCAATGTGCTGTAGATGTAACCAACCGTCTTATAAATAAGAAACACAGAACCAATGCAAAGAAGAAAGCCAAGAGGTCAGAGCTAAGAGCTAAAACCTTACCCTTCCTCCTGCAGTGGTCCTACCTCTCCGAAGGAGCCCGTACTTCCTGTGTTAAAGTCTTTATATAGTCTCTGTTCTGCCTTCTCATTGGTTGTAAACCCAACCACAGGACTGCCTCATCATGGCCTGTCTGTATAGACCTCCAGGTGTTCTATGGTTGGTATTGAGATTAAAGGCATGTGTATCCAATGTTGGCTGTATCCCTGAACACACAGAGACTTATCTAGCTCTGTCTACCAAGTGCTGTGATCACAAGCGTACACCACCACTGCCCTGCTTTCCTATGGCTTGCTAATAGCTCTGACCCCCAGGCAACTTTATTTATTAACATACAAATAACATTTTGGTACAAAAGAAAATATCACAATAATGTGCCCTCCTGTATATGTGAAGGGTGAGGTAACAGCTCTTCTAAGGTTTCAGTGCAGGAATGAGAAGGAGAATAGTCAGCGTTAGGTTGAGGGAGGAGGCTTGAAATATTAAGAGGTGGACAAGTCTGGAAAGTAAGTGTGGCATCCTCTAGTAATGCCACCTGGAGAGAAAGAACCCGAGAAGGAGGTAAAGTCTGTAAGCCTTTATAAGTTGAAAGATGGGACAGATTATGGTGAGAGAAAACAGTAATGGATGACCCAAAGCTTAGCTTCTTTGATTCCCGAATAAGGAGCTCTGCAGCTGCTAAGGCACAGATGCAAGGTGCCCAGCCCTGACTGGTAAGGTCTAGCTTCTTTGACAGATAGGCTATGGGTGCAAAGGAGGGTCCCAGCGGATGCCCTAGAGTTCCCAGGGCAAATCCCTCTTTCTCTGCTACATAGAGGGAGAAGGGACAGGTTAAGTCTGGAAGATGAAAGCGCTGGGGCCTGGAGAAGGGCCTGTTGGAGCTTTTGGAAAGGTTTAGTGACAGGATGAAGGAGGGGCTCATGTGGCGAGCCCTGAGTTGCCTCATATAAGGGGCGAGCAAGGAGAGAAAAAGATGGAACCCAAGACCAAAGAAAGCCAGCTGTTCCTAGGAAAGACAGAATCTCCTGTTTAGTAGAAGGGAGTGTGAGGGAGTGGATTAGACACTTTCTGTCTACAGTAATAGCCTTGTGAGTTGGAGTAGTGGATAGACCCAAATAGGTGACCTGGGGAGTTGATAGCTGAACTTTAGAAGGAGATACCCTGTAACCTAGGCTGGATAAGAAATTTAGGAGAGCAGAGGTGTTAGGGCTAACCTGTAGGGACGGGCTACAGAGTAAAATATCATCTACATACTGTATTAGTTTCGAGCCAGAGAGAGACAGAGAAAGCAGGTCAGAGGCCAGAGCCTGACCAAATAGGTGTGGCCTGTCTCTGAATCCCTGTGGCAGAACAGTCCAGGTCAGCTGTGTGGACTGGTGAGTGTCAGGGTCAGTCCAGGTGAAAGCAAAGATATTTTGAGACTGAGGACTGAGAGGAATAGAAAAGAAGGCATTTTTGAGATCTAGAACTGAGAAGTGAGAGATTCCTGAAGGGATAGTGGACAGGAGAGTATAAGGGTTAGGCACTACAGGATGGAGAGGGACCACTGCAGAGTTAATGAGCCAGAGGTCTTGAACCAGGCGATAGGTTCCATTAGACTTTTTAACTGCAAGTATGGGGGTGTTTAAAGGTGAAGAGGTTAGGCGAAGCAGCTTTTTCCCGAGAAGGTCAGAAATGATAGGCTTAAGTTCTCTTAGGCTCTGGAGTGAGAGAGGATACTAAGCTTGGGTGATATACCTGGTAGGATCTTGTAGCTAGATAATAACAGGCTGATGGTGTCTAGCAATAGAAGGGTTTTGGGTATCCCAGACTTTTGGGTCTACCTGAGAGGCTGGCAAGGGAAAAGAATTGCTAGAGTCAGTAGAGTGAGTGGCTAGGAGAAGGAGGAGGGGAGCTGCTGGCATGTCTGGGATGAGGCGAATGTGTGGAGTGAAAGAATGGACGCTCCTACCTTAGCTAGCAGATCCCTCCCCATTAAAGGTACAGGGCAGCTTGGCACCACTAAGAGTGTGTGTGTGAGAGGGATGCCTCTAAAAATACAATTAAGTGGTGGTATCTGATGAGGCAGGTAAGGCTGTCCCCCAACCCTGACAATAGGGAGATGAGCAGGACAGGTGGGCCCCCAAAACTCTCTCAGGACAGAGTAGGTAGCTCTGGTGTCCAAAAGGAACAAGATGGGGCACCCATTTATTTTTATTATTACCATTGGTTCCCTGTGTGAGATGGGAGTGGCCAGGGCGGGAACCGGGCAGTGTCAGTCCTCACTGTAGGCCAAGCCTAGAAAGTCAGCCGGAGGGTGGTCTTCATCTGGCGTTCCTATGTTGCTTGGGACATTAGGACAGTCAGCTGACCAGTGACCCTTTTGGCAACACTTTGGACAAGGCTTTGTTGATGCCCTTTGTGGGCCAGTAGTGCAAGCCCAGGCCCAATGGCCTTCTTTCCCGCACTTGAAACAGGGACCAGACGGCTTTTGGGGAGCCGGTCGGATGCTTGCCAGCATCTGGCAGTTCCTTTTTTGGGCTTTTTCATCTCTACCATGGTACACCTTAAATGCTATCACCAGCATATCTGCCTGTGGAGTCAGAGGGCCTTTCTCCAAATGTTTAAGTTTATCCCTAATGTCAGGGAAGCTCTGTGAGACAAAGTGGGTCATTAGCAGCTGCCTGCCCTCAGGACTGTCCGGGTCTAAGCTAGTGAACTGAAGTAGAGCCTTGGTGAGCCGCTCTAAGAAGTGAGACGGATTTTCGTCCTTATCCTGAATTATCATTTTTAGTTTTTCATAGTTTACTGGTTTTAGGGCAGCCTTACGAGGACCTGTCAGGAGACAGGTAATAAACCTCTATCTGGCTAGACAGCCACCCTGGGTGTTGTAGTCCCAGTGTGGTTCTTGGTCAGGAACTGCCTCAGCTCCTGGGGGGTTGAAAGGTTAGTCTGATGAATTTCATCTGCATGGGTCCTAGCCTGTTCCCATACCCGCCTGCGCTCCTCAGGAAGTAAATTATTAGAAAGTATCATGTATATATCATGAAAGGTGAGACTATAAGATTGAGTTATATACTGAAGCTGTTTAATAAAGGAAGCAGAGTTAGAAGTATAAGAACCCAGCTTACTTTCTATCTGAGAGAGTTCTGCTAGAGAGAATGGAACATGAACTTTAATCAGTCCATCCACACCAGCCACCTCTTGCAAAGAGAGAACAGTGGAAGGGTTTGGATGGCTGGAATCAGGCAATTTAGCAGTTCAAGAGCGGATGGTAGGAGGAGTAAA
>CABHPQ010146562.1:0-10257 GCA_902168405.1 Peromyscus aztecus
TAAAGGCATGCACCACCTCACCCAGCTCTTCCTAGACACACTAAGGAAGGATGTAGGTGGCTAGGGATGTAGCTCAGTCACTAGAATGCTTTCCTGGCATGTGTGAAGCCAGACTCGGTCTTTTTACATCTGTGCTAATCTCCTAAGGCAGAACCTCACATAAGCATGATTTTTTGTTTGTTTTGTTTTGGCTGGGGGGCGGGGGGAGGGGGCGCGTTTCTGGTTTTTTGAGGCATAGTCTCAATATGTAGTCCTGACTGTCATGTAACTCACCCTAGACCAGACCAGGATGGCTTTGAACTCTCAGAGATCTTCCTGCCTCTAGCTCCCTAGTGTTCAGATTAAATGCATGAGCCACCGCCACCTTGCTAGAGGGGCAGGCTATTAAGTAAAGTTTGCCTTCTGCTACTTCCCTGAGGTCAGAGAAAAGTCGCTAGAAGTCTAGTTATCCCCAGAGAATCAGACCCTGGTTACCCATGAATTAGTTAATTTTCTCATTATTGTGGGTAGAGCAAAGACCCTGATAAAAGCAATCTTTAAAAAGGAAGGATTTGGCCGGGCGGTGGTGGCACAAGCCTTTAATCCCAGCACTTGGGAGGCAGAGCCAGGCAGATCTCTGTGAGTTCGTGGCCAGCCTGGGCTACCAAGTGAGTTCCAGGAAAGGCGCAAAGCTACACAGAGAAACCCTGTCTCGAAAAAAAAATAAATAAATGAATAAAAAAAAAAAAAAAAAGGAAGGATTTGGGCTGGTAGATGGCTCGGAGGTGACTGCTGCCAAGTCTGATGACCTGAGTTCAATGCCCGGGACCCACATGGTGGAAGAAGAGAACTGACTGACTCTCTGTGGCTTCCACCCTTGCAGCATGGCACACACATGTGTGCGCACGCACTAATAACTGTGTAAAAAAAAAACCATTAAAATTAAAGAAGGTAGTGTTTATTTTGGTTCCCAGTTTGAGGGTACAGTCCATGGTGGTGGGAAGGCAGGGCAGCAGGAGCGGGGGCGGCTGGTCACGTGGCATCCACAGTCAGGAAGCAGAGGCAGGTGAATGCTGGTGCCCAGCTCCCTTTTTTTGGTTGTCTGTCTCTCACTCTTGAGATGAGGTCTCACTGTGTACCTCTGGCTGGCCTAGAACTCACTCTGTAGACCAGGCTATCCTCGAACTCACAGAGATCCTCCTGCCTCAGCCTCCCGAGTGCTGGGATTAAAGGCGACCACACCAAGTTTCCACTTTCTCCGTTTAATTCAGTCCAGAACCCCACACATGGATTACTGCTGCCCACATCTAGGGCAGGTTTTCCCACTTCAATTAACCTAATCTAGAAACATTCCCACACACCCCAGGGTCTGTGTGTCCATGGTGATTCTCCATCCCATCCAGGGACTGGTGATGTCCCACTAGGAAAGAGAGCTTGTCACCAAGACTGACAACCTGGTTCAATCTCCTGGACCCACATGGTCAATGCACCCTCACACACATGAACATACATGCCGTGCTCATGTATACACGCTAACAAACACACAAAGACAGGCATACATCTATCGACCTACCAGCCAGGCCCAACCTTCCAAAACATTCGTCTCCCCAAAATAACACCAACAGCTAGGGGAAAGTGCTCCCAACATGAGCCTGTAAGGACAGGTCAGCTTGGAACCATTATGGTGGCAGTGGGCAGGCCAAGCAGTGCAGTGGAGAATTGCCATCGTCCTCGCGGTCACGTGACAGCTGGGGACATTATTTGACTGGCTCTTCCTATATCCATCCTTGCAGACAGTATGGACTTCTCAAGCATGACACTGACCCAGATCAAGCGCCAGGAGATGGATTCTCAGGTAAGAAAACCACGGCCATGTTCAAGGTCGGGCTGGCTCCATTCCCTGCGCGTCGACCCCAAGTATCATTTCCCCAGGGAGAAGCCAGAGAGAAAGAGAGTAACTTAGGGGGAAATGACGTTAGGTATGGACATGGCACTTTGAGGGGCTGAGGCAAGTGGATTGTCATGAGTTTGAGGCCAGTGTGGGCTACATAGCAAGACTGTTGAAAAACAAATAATAACCAAAAAACCAGAGGTGGCTCAGTAGTTAAGAGTATTTGCTCACAACAACAACCTGTAACTCCAGTTCTAGGAGGTCTAACACCTTCTGACCTCTGT
Organism: Peromyscus aztecus; assembly: GCA_902168405.1. Lineage (NCBI taxonomy): Eukaryota > Metazoa > Chordata > Mammalia > Rodentia > Cricetidae > Peromyscus > Peromyscus aztecus. Next base: position 2,155 of record CABHPQ010146562.1, read on the forward strand.
GGGCACCTGCACTCAGTTGCAAATGACACCCCCCCCCCCATGTGTATACAAAATTAAAAATGGGAAAAAAATAAAAAAGAGGAGAGAAGGCTAAACGTTGGGTTGTATACCTGCAGACCTGGCACTAGGGAGGTAAAGGGTTCAAGGCCAGTCTGTGTTACGTGGGTCCCTGTCTTGGGGCTGCGTTTTAACGTTTAACTAAGTTAAACCAATGCCAGAGCCTCTCACACCCTTTTCCCACAGGTTAGGGTGCTAGAGCTGGAAAATGACCTGCAGAAGGAGCGTCAAAAACTAGGAGAGCTTCGGAAGAAACACTACGAGCTGGCTGGAGTTGCGGAGGGCTGGGAGGAAGGTGAGCACGCCTCGGGTACTTACTGCGGTGCCGCAGAAGGGACGGGCCTTCCCCTAACAGAACGGGTCCCTCTGCCCTGTCACTTCCTCCTCTTCCTCCCCCTTTTCATTCCTAAATAACCTTTCAGCCTAAAGATAGGCACATCATAGAGAATTAAAAAGCTTCTGTTGGGCTGGAGAGATGGCTCAGTGGTTAAGAGCACCGACTGCTCACCCAGAGGTCCTGAGTTCAATTCCTGGCAACCACATGGTGGCTCACAACCACTTGTAATGAGATCTGGTGCCCTTTTCTGGCCTGCAGGGACACATGCAGGCAGAATAAATCTAAAAAAAAAAAGCATACATATCTTAGCTGGGCGGTGGTGGCGCACACCTGTAATCCCAGCGCTCGGGAGGCAGAGGCAGATGGATCTCTGTGAGTTCGAGGCCAGCCTGGGCTACAGAGCTAGTCCAGGACAGGCTCCAAAGCTACAGAGAAACCCTGTCTCAAACCCCCCCCCCCCCCAAATAAAAGCTTCTGTTGTAGCCCAAGCTTCAGCAGTAACCTGGGTGGCGCATAGCTGGAAACCTAATACTTGGGAGACAGAGGCAAGAAGACTGGGAATTTCGGCTACGTAGCCAAAAACAAACAGAAAAAAAACTGAATATTTTAAAAACTTCCACATTGGCCAGTGAACTTGTGTCCTAGTCACTACAGTGCCCTCTCTAGTTACTAACCTTGTTATTGTTTTGTTTTTAAAGAGTTATTTTTATTTTCTAGGTATAGAAACAGTTGTGAGCTGTCATGTGGGTTCTGGGGTTTGAAGTTGGGTCCTCTGGAAGATCAGCCAGTGCCCTTAGCACTGAATCACCACCACCACCCCGGGTGGACACACACATACACACACACACACAGACACACACACACACACACACACATACAGCTTTGCTATCGAAACTGCAGTAGGTGAATAGTGGTCAGTGAAGAGCTGGCAGGCAAGGCACACTAATTCTGAGGTTCTGACTATAGAGCCAGCAAAGGACCACGATGTGGAGCCAGGAAGATGGTTTGGTAGGTAAAAATGCAAAGCTTCATGACCTGGGTTCACTTCCTGGTACCCACCATAGAATAGAACCAATTCCCGGAAAATCTGTTCTCTGATTTCCACACTCTGAATCTGGCATGTGTGCACCTGCACTCATATACATACACCCTGGGTGGACACACACACACACACACACACACACACACACACACCCATGCACGTGCACACACAATGATAAATTTTTTTTGTTGTTTTGTTTTTCGAGACAGGGTTTCTCTGTGTAGCTTTGCGCCTTTCCTGGAACTCACTTTGGAGACCAGGCTGGCCTCGAACTCACAGAGATTCGCCTGCCTCTGCCTCCCGAGTACTGAGATTAAAGGTGTGCGCCACCACCGCCTGGCAATAATAAATTTTTTAAAGGGTTCTTTAAAGTATGGCAGTCGTGAGCTTGAGTCTCACATGGTGACAGTCTCTCGTGAAGAGTTCATGTGTGCGTGAGGTTCCGTGTGAAATGTTTTTTTTGTCGTTGTTGTTTTTGTTTTTAGGGACAGAAGCTTCGCCTCCTACTGTTCAAGAAGCAATACCGGAGAAAGAGTAGGGCCCAGCCAGCGCCCCACGCGTCAGAATGTAAATCCTTGTTGTCCTTCTGTTTGTGACCCTTCCCGTCATGGCACACCGGGTCCTTGCAGACCTCTCCATTCACAAACGCCGAAGCCCATCCGTCATGTCTCCTCAGGACACCACCTCTGTCTGAAAGCATGATGAGTTCTCCCCTTATGTCCCTGACGTACAGGCAGGCCAGCGTTGGCCATGAGCAAGCTCAGGTCCACAGAAAAACAGCGACATGGCCAACCTGTCTTGCCTAATATCCACCTCCTCGCCAGTCATGTCCTTAGAGAGGCTTCTTGTCATTTTGAGCTTGGAGAGGGGACATCTGACACCTGTTCCCTCTCCCCCCCCCCCCACCTCCTCAGTCTTCTGCATTTTGTCTTTCACGCAAACTTGTGAGCATCTGAACTCCACTGGATTCCAAACCAGACGGCCATTTGAATCCGCAGTCAGTGGCCCCCCTCCACACTACACTTTTGGCCGTCTGATGGATCCCCTCTTGCTTATTATTAGGTGGTCGTTTGGGTCTTTTGGTTTTATATTCTGAAAGTTTCACATAGCCAACTTTCCCAAAAAAGGGTTCCCCTCCCCACCCCCACCCAGAGCTCTGAGCCTTCTGAGAGGAGGTCCCCACACACACCATGGTGCGGCTCAGGCTACGCCTTGGTGCTCCAGATCAGCTCTTCCGTCAGCCAAGGCCACTCCCCAGGGTGACAGCTCTCCTCTGAAGCCTAAAGCAGAGCTAGTGCCTTTACTTTCTGACCCTGGGTGCCATCCCAAGACCTCTGTCCACCTTCACAAGCCAAGGGAGCACCAGTTTCAAAAAAAAAAAAAAAAAAAAAAAAAAGGTGCCAGGGACCCAGCTGTTCTGGGGACATTTTTCTTAGGAGCTCATGTGCGCAGGTTCACCACCCCATCACATGCTGGAATGGAGCTGGTGTGAGCAGCAACACTACATCCCCAGAGTGAACTTCCTGTGCCATGTCATGTGGGCCACCTTCCGTCAAACCCAGGCAAGGTCCTAAGAGGGACAAATATAAAGGAACTGGAAGCAGTTCCTTTTCCAGCTGCCTGCTTCTGCATCCTCCTGAACCGGAAAAAGATGGTTCCGTGTGCTACTTATTCAACAGACCCACTTGCTGCCATCGGGAAGAGAACTCGGCTCGGGGGGTAGGACTCTTCATATTTATTACTAACAATCTTCCTGAGACACCTGCCCCAGAGATGCTTGGAGCAATCAGGACTGAGGGTGGCCCTCCGACTAGGCTTGCCCTCCACCCGCAGTCTCCACAGACCGCAGACAAGACTAAAGAGCCATCCCTGGTCATTTCTGGGCCTGGATTCCAAAGCAGGCAGGTTCTTCGAAGCATCGAGGAGCAGGAAAAAGGAGGAAGGGGACCACCCCTGGCTATATCACCGACTCCGCCACTACCCACTCTTGCTCCCATGAAGACAGGGTGGGGACTGAAGGCATCCCACCTAGATACAAGCAGCCGGACAGCACTTTGCCATTCTCAAATGGACCACTGAGTTAAGTGACCTGATCTGTAGGATGGGGCAGGGAGATGGCGTCTTCCTCCTGTATCTGTGACTCTTAGGTGGCAGCCAGCAGGCACTTCCTTGAGCCTGTCCCCAATGGGACATGGCTCAGCTTTGCTGGGTAATGGGTTGTGAGGCTAATTAATGTTTGATCACTGTGAATCAACCCCCTTCTTCCTGCTCCACCCACCCCGACTCCGTCCCCCGAATATTTTCTAAGCCGGCACTCCAAAATCTCCCAGCATCCCAGAAGTCTGCTGAGACATGTGACCTCCACATTGGGCTAAAGGAGTTACCTGCAGTAGAAACGGCCTATTCTGGTGCCGCAAGAATGTTTCTCTGCTTAGCATTTCTTCTTGGGTCCAAGGACCAGAACAAGCAAGGTGTGTGGCATTGTTGGCCCATTTGTACCAATCAAGCCAATCCACGTGCTCACCGAGGGTCAGCTTTTCCAAAGGTGGTTAACGTAGTCAGTTCTAAGGTCAGAGCGGTCACACTTGTGTGTCCCAGCAAGAGGAAATCAAACGCACACGATAGAGTGGGATTCTCTGAATAACACACCTGTCTGAAAAGCCAGGCATTTGTAAAACCCTAATAATGAATAGTGAAGAGCCCCAGCACAAGGGGAGTCAACAGCACCAGTGTCCTACCTGCTCAGTGTCGGATCAGAACTTTTTAGTGGAACGCAAGTCAGCAGCTGTCTCTCTCTAACCAGGCTTGGCAGTACATACCTGTAATCTTGGCTTTCAGGAGACTGAGGCAGGAAGATCCCAAATTTAAGGACAGCCTGGGCTACATACTGAGACCTTGTCTCAAAAAAAAAATATTTAAAAATAATTAGATTATATATGTGTGTGTATATAAATTATATATAACTGGGTGTTTTTTTGGGGGGGAGACAGCGTCTTATTATATAACCCTGGCTGGCCTCTAACTAGCTATGACGACACCTCATTGTCCTTGAACTCACAGGGATTCCCTTCCCTTTGCCTCCCAAGTGCTGGGGTTAAAGGTGTGAGCCATCTCACTCAGCCTAGACCACAATTTGTTGGCTCTGCTGCTACCTAAACAGGAGTCTTTAACCCAGTGGCTGGACAAACCAAACCCTGAAAATTCTTACAGCTCAAAAGGAACATCACAGCTTTTTCAAGCATTCCTGGGTCTCCTTAGACTAAAGTCTGCTGTATGAGTGTAGACAGATCCTCAAGGCAGGGAACTGGGGGTCCGGAGAGATAGCTCAGCAGTTAAGAGCACTTCCTTCTCTTCCCAAAGTCCCAGGTTCTGTTCCCAGCACCCACATCATGTGGCTCACAACCACCATCAACTCCAGCTCCAAGGGATCCGATGCCCTCTAGCGGTGACATGAACTCATACGGATGCACGCACGTCCATTTGAGTACAAATAACTCAAAAAATATTTTTTCAAGACAGAAAATTGACAAAATAATGGCTTAGGTGGGGTGAAAAGGAAACTCAAATCTAGCTGTCTTTCATTTTTAACTTGTTGCACTTTTCTAGTGCCTAGAGACTAAGGATATGTATGTGGGGTTCATATCTGAGCAAGGAATTGAAATGACTATAACGGCTTGACAGTGCATGCCTGCAATCCCAGCACTTGGGACTCTGAGGCAGGAGGATCACGAGTTCAGGTCTAGCCTGGGCTATATACTGAGACCTTATCTCAGAAAACCCAAAAATAAATTAGACTAGAGTTTAAATGGCTTGTTGACTGTGCTGCCCACAGCATTATTCCTAGAATCCCACCTACATACGAGCCCTTAACCCAGTAGCTGGGGGAGCCAAACACCTCCAGGACATCCTGTCTCAGAAGAGGTGTGGCTGACGGGTCAGACACCAGGCTTTATACCAGGTAACTTGAGGTCACATTCGTCTGCTATGACCTCTCCTCTTAAGAGTTCTCATCTTGTGTCTGGGGGAAGCTTTTACTTCTTGGTCAGTGGCTTGGTTGGAGAAGGGTTTCCAGCACCATTTAACCCTAATTTTGGGGGTGGGGGGCTTGAAACTGGATTTCTCTGTGCAGCCTTGGCTGTCTTGGAACTCACGATGTAGCCCAGGCTGGCCTCAAACTCACAAAGATCCGCCTGGCTCTGCCTCCCGAGTGCTGGGATTAAAGGTGTGTGCCCCAACCGCCCGGCTTAACACTAATTTTTAATGGCTGGCAAATGTGCTGCTTTCTATTGTCTTTCCATCTCTCTGGCAACCTTGCTACAAAAGCCAGCCTTTGGATCCAACACTGACCTGCCCATCAGAGTGGCCCTGCCGTCTCTCTGCCATCTTGGACCATCCTCCCACCAGAATGAGCTTTGAGTGCTCTTCCTGTTGGAGGCTCCACATCGACCTTCCGACAAGAGCAGCGTTGCCCTCTCTCCGCCGTCTTGGGTCCTCCATATTTGCCTTGGAAACAGAATGGCTTTGCCCTCTCTCCACCTCTCGAGTTCTCGGAGACCGCACTGATTGGAAACCACCACCGCAGCACTTGGCAGCCGTCCACACCGATCCAGAGCAGCGATTGCCGCCCCCGTCACACAGGTCCAGCCCAAACAGGGAACCGGCAAACACCGCGGTGGAGTGCCTCCTCGCCCAGGAGCCAAAGCCAGAGACGGTTGGTTAGATGTGACTGGATCCAGTTCTGAGCATATAGACCCTGCCAGACATGTTTTTCAGGTGACCCTCAACTACCTCAGGTTTGAAGACCCTAAGTTAAACTGATTAGCGTTCTAGGGACAAACCGAGGGATCCCGTTAAATCTTGGTGAAGACGACCTAAGTGTCTCAAGCTTGTAACAGACTCTGAACTTGCAGGGATGGGGTTGGTTTTGGTTTGTTTATGCCCCCACCTTCTGTTTTTAACCTTTTCCACAGTTTTCCATTAGAATCGTCCCTATCGGTGAATTTCACTTTTCACTTCGTGCCTACCTTCCCCGGGCAGGTGGCCACCGGCTCTTGTCTCCTCCCAACAGTACTTTTATTATGGAATGAAGACCTTTCTTTGTATAATGCATTGCATCTGTGTTTTCAATTTTTCCAATAAATCTGTCAGCCTGGCCGTGGAGAACAGTGAAGACAGGGGGTCAACGGAGTGGCCCTGAGGACTGGACTCCCATATCTTGTTTCTGTGTTCTGAGATCCATGGGATTCACATGGCAGTTCACAACCACCTTAACTCTAGTCCTAGGGTATCAAACACCATCTTTGACCTCCTCGGGCTCCTACACATATGTACTACACATACATGTACTCAGGCACACACACACACACTCATAAGATACATAAACAATTTTTTGTTTTTGTTTTTTTTGGACAGGGTTTCTCTGTAGCCTTGGTTGCCCTGGAACTGGCTGTGTAAACCAGGTTGGCCTTGAACTTGGGAGATTCTCCTGCCTCTGCCTTCTGAGTGTCAGGACTAAAGACATGCACCACCATATCCAGCATGCTTTCTTTTTAATAAAAAAAGATGTTTTTTTAAATACAGAAAGGAGCTGGAGAGCTGGCTCAGTACTTAAGAATATTTGCTGCTCTTCCAGTGGACCTGGGTTCAGTTCCTAGCACCCACATCAGATAGCTCACAACTGCCCTTAAGTCCAGCTTCAGGGGATTCTACAATCTTCTAGTTTCTGCAGCTACCTGCATGCACCTGGTGTATGCACAGAAAAGCAGGTACACAAATTTTAAAATGACAATTAGTTAAACATTGGTTTGTGTCTTAGTGTTTCATTGCTGTGAGAGACACCATGACCACGGCAACTCTTATCAAGGGAAACATTTAATTGAGGCTGGCTTACAGTTCAGAGGTTTAGTCCATTATCATGGCAGGAGGCATGGCGGCATGTAAGTAGACATGGTGCTGGAAAAGTTCTACATCCGGATCTCCAGGCAGCAGAAAGCACGATCAGGCTTGAATTTCTGAGACCTCAAAGTCCACCCCTAGTGGCACACTTCCTAATAGTGCCATTCCCCATGGGCCTATGGGGGAGGGGGCCATTTTTATTCAAACCACCACAGTTTGTAAGCTGGGGGGTGTAGCTCAATGATAGAGTGCTTGCCTACCCAGCTATGGGGTCTGTCTGCAGCATTCATGGCAAAGGATGGGGGTGGTGAGGAAGGAGGGCCGAAGTCCTCTGCACCTGTCATCCTAGCATCGGGAAACAGGCAGGAGGGTCACACATTTGAGACCAGTTTGGACGACATAGTGGAGCTCTGGATCCTAGAACAGGGTGGAGCATGGCTGAAAGAATGCTCACCGAGCATGCTCAAAGCCGCAGGCTTCTCGGTATTGCATAAAGCTAGGCAGGTGGCATATGGCTGCAACCCCAGCCTTTAGGAGGTAGAGGCAGGAAGATCAGAAGTTCAAGGGCATCTTTGGCTACATAGGAAGTTCAAGGCCAGCCTGGGCTCCATGAAGCTGTTTCAAAAACCACTTTAAGCCGGGCGTTGGTGGCGCACGCCTTTAATCCCAGCACTCGGGAGGCAGAGCCAGGCGGATCTCTGTGAGTTCGAGGCCAGCCTGGGCTACCAAGTGAGTTCCAGGAAAGGCGCAAAGCTACACAGAGAAACCCTGT
>CABHPQ010146563.1:0-12710 GCA_902168405.1 Peromyscus aztecus
AAAAAAAAATAATCTACTAACTTTTGAATCACAGTGTTTATTATTGAAAAATTTTTCAAGGGTCTGCCTCACTGAGATTTTCTTTTTTTTTCTTTTTTTTTTCTTTTGTCCTTGGAAAACATTTTTATCCAAAAGGTAATTTTCAATTAAATTAAGTGTCTAATAGTAAGCAAATGACAAGGGCTGTTTGTTTTTCTATAGCTTCTCATTAAACTCTAATGGTCCACATATCCGTTCTCCATAGTCTTCACCTGCTTGAAAAGACATGGACTTTTTATCGGCTATTATTTATTTCTAAGTGCAATGGCACTCTCATTTCAAGTACATGGTTTTATTCTCTCTAAGGATGCTGTACATTTTTCTCCATTGTCTGTTCATTCCCACCATTATCCAAAACTGATTCTTCAGTTGCAACCCTGATGCTCCTGGAAATTCAGTCTTACCAGTGACTCCTGCGCTACTCATACATGCCTCCTTTAGGAAGCACTCACGAGTTTTATTTTCCTAGGGGAAACTTCATTCCATCTATATTATTTGGTTGCTTCCTGTAGTGAAAAGGTGTTGTGCGATATGAGATATGAAGATTATATGAATTTTGGGAATACCACCTGTGGAGATTGGGATTGTAGGTCCTAAAAAAAACTGTTCATAAAATAATTCAGTCATTTGGGGAGGGGACTTCTCTCTCCACAATTGCTTTTATACAGCCACATGTTCGTGTTTTCTTTTTCTATAGTTTCCTTCTGTTAGCTTTGATTGCTCTTCATATGATGTCCAAAGAGAACTAAACCCTTTGTTGTGAAACAGTTTCAGATCTTGCTCCACTGGTACCTCAAAACTCCACAGAAGCTCAGAATTACTAAAGAAAGCACCCGACCAATTGTACTGGGTTAGTGGCAGAAACCTACTAATTTTATACTCCTGTTGAAACACTGGCCTCAAATGTATATGGCATGGGCCTGCAGGATTCTCAAAGTTGTTTTTTTTTTTCTTCACAAGTTCATATCCACAGAGATATATCTGTAAACTGAATCAATATTACAATGACTACTTTTTAACTATGATAAATCACAAATTAGTTTTACATTATTGGATTTAGAATAAATATTTACCATTACATATTTAATTTAAAAAGTTATTATTAAATGTATGTATGAGTGTTTTCCTGGGTATGGGTGGGGCACCCCTTGCTTGCAGTTCCCTTTGAGGCCAGAAGAGGGAGTATCCCTTGGGACTGGAGTTGCAGAGGTGTGCTAGCAGCCATATGTGTACTAAGGATGGGACAGGGTGCTCTGAAAGAACAGCCAGTATTCTTTACAACAGAACCATCACTCTAAACCCGCATTGTATATTCTTTAAGTTATGCTCAGTAAAAATAAAATTGTCAATCTTATTTTGGCATACCAAGATGGTCTCAAATTTACATAGTACCTGAGAAAGCTTGAGAGAGAGAGAGAGAGAGAGAGAGAGAGAGAGAGAGAGAGAGAGAGAATGTTTCCTTTAAGAGTTTCTGCATTAGGGCAAGCCCTTGAGTAGCCAGTACATTAAGTAGGAACAAAAAAACTAAGTAAAAAATGCCTGCCACAGAACTCTAGGAAGGTTGAATGCAGTTCTTGGTCATGAACCTCCAACCTGGATTCTCTTTCATGACCTGAGAAGTAGGTGGAGTCAGCCAAGAGAGCCACACAGAGGATCCAGGTGTAGGTTATCAGTTTAAGGGTTTGCTCACATGGTCAAAAAAAAGCTAAAAGTTACATAGTAAAAGAGGTCCAGATGGAAAAAAAATTCTCTAAACAGGTTCCGGTGTGTTTTACAATGTGTGTAGGCTTAAAAAAAAAAAAAGAAAGAATATGGGTATAGACAGTCATAGAAAGAAAGAAATAGCTTAAAAATAAAGTCTTTAAAGAGAGGGTAAAAGTAATGTAAAAGGAAAAAGCCACTTAAGATGGAAAACACACAGAGAGTCTGGATCTCGTATAGTATTGTGTTGATTTTGAATTTTTTGATGGCTGGTGGGCAAGAGGCAGCTGCTGGAAGATATGGGATTGAAAGAGAGACTGATGAAATAAACCAGCCTATATACTTTAGGAATGCTTTCAGTTTAAAAAAGTAATTTTATATATATATATATATATATATATATATATATATATATATATTTGTCAAATGGAAGTAAAAAATGCTTTGGAGTTTTGTTCCCACAGGAAACTAGAGGCTGTAGATTCCTTCAGGAATCATATGGATCAGGTTTGATCAGGGGAAACCTCAGAATCTTGGCAGGTGATATCGATCAACAAAGGTTACTGCTGGTCTTCTCAGGACTTGGTCATTATCTCAAAGTTTTCTCAGGGACCCCTAAAGATGCCTTTGCCCACAGCCAGCAGGAATCAGTTTAGAGAAAACTATGCCTACATTCCCAAAAGTTGGAGTGTGTGAGTAGTTTTGGTTATTTGGTGGCTTATGGATGTCTGTTACCATTTAGAGGGATATAGAATAATGATGCAAATTGTTTCTGTTAAACTGAATATATGTTTCTACTCTTGTTTAAAGGATTTTTGTATATTGATAAAAATTTAAGGTTATTTTTGTTATAACATATTGTACATATGTTTCTATTTTTGTTTGAGGTATTGTGCCTATGCAGTTCATTTGGAAATGTAGGGTGAAGTTCTAGTTTTTGAAAGCTATTATTATAAGCCCCCATGGGACAGAACTAGGCCCTCTGGATAGGTGAGACAGTTGTTTAGCTTGAACTGTTTAGGGGGCCTCCAGGCAGTGGGATTGGGATTTGTCCCTGGTGCATGAGCGGGCTTTTTGGAGCCCAGTGCCTGTGGTGGGATACCTTGTGCAACCTTGGTGCAGGAGGGAGAGGCTTGGACCTGTCTCAACTTAATGTATCAAGCTCTGCTGACTCCCCATGGGAGATCTTGCCTTGGAGAAGGTGGGAATAGGGGGTGGGTTGTGGGGGAAGGCTAGGGGGCAGGAGGAAGGAGGAGAGGGGGATTCATGGTTGGTATGTAAAATGAATAGAAAATTTCCTAATAATAAAAATTTAAAAAAATAAAAAAACTACCAGACACAAATGAATTGGAATTCAGTACATTGTGAATGTAATCTTTACTTGATAATTGTTTTTATTGTATACAGTCTTACTATGTCAGAGTTAAAACTTTTCATTTTTGTTTAGAAAAAAAGAGGAAAAATGTCCGGGGATATTATTTTAAGGTGTGTTACTGTTGTTTATGTTGCATTTGTTTAACTCTGAAGCAGTGTTGCTGTGACTGTCTAAAACATCTGATGGTCTAATAAAGAGCAGAATGGTCAATGGTGAGGCCAGAGAGAGGATAGTTGGGACTGGCAGGCAGAAAGAATTAAAAGAAGGAGATCTAGGAGTGCGAGAAGGAAGAGAACATGAGCGTCCAGTCACCCAGTTACACAACTAGCAACTTACTAGGAGTAAGAAAGAAACATATACAGAAATGGAGAAAGGTAAAATCCCAGAGTCCAAAGATATACAGGATAATTTAAAGCTTTGAAAAGCTGGCTAGCAACAAGTCAAGCCAAGGCCAGGCATTTATAATTAAGAATAAGCCTTCCACAGGGAAATATATAGAGACGGCCAAACCAAACTAGTGGAAACTCATGAACTGTGGACCAATAGCTGAGGAGCCCCTATGGTACTGGACTAGGCCCTCTGGATAGGCAAGACAGTTGTTTAGCTTGAGCTGGTTAGCTGGCCCCCAGGCAGTGGGATCGGGATCTCTCCCTGGTGCATGAGCAGGTTTTTTGGAGCCCAGTGCCTATGGTGGGATACCTTGTGCAGCCTTGGTGCAGGGGGGAGGGGCTTGGGCCTGCCTCAACTTAATGTATCAGGCTGTGCTGACTCCCCATGGGAGACCTTGCCTTGGAGGAGGTGGGAATAGGAGGTGGGTTGTGGGGGAAGGCTAGGGGGCAGGAGGAGGGAGGAGAGGGGGATTCATGGTTGGTATGTAAAATGAATAGAAAATTTCTTAATAATATAAAAGAAAAAGAAATAATAACAATAATAATAATAATAAAAATAATAATAAAGAATAAGCCTCTGTGTGTGATTTATTTGGAAGCTGAGTGGTAGGCCCCACAAAAGAGCAAAAACAAACAACAACACAACTTTATTCCATAGTATAAGGAATACATTGGATTGGGGAGCCTGGGGACAACCCTAATTTGCATTAACTGGCCTATCACAAGCCTTCCTATGTGGCAGTAGGGTCCTATAGCAGAGCTCCTAGCACAAATCTGCTAGCAGGAATCTTTGCCAAGGGTCAAGCTAAAGATATATCAGGCATCTGACTTAGGGACAGCTTTCAAATAAGGTCAGTTCTCTAGGCCTAGGGACATTCTCCAGATAAGGGCAGGTAGAGAGCAGAAAATTGCACTGGTGAAGGAGGAAGTCCCCATAGCACCCAGCTTTTGGAAAGCTGCCAGGCCTTCATAGACTGTAACCTTTAAACAGTCCGCAAGGCCTTCCAACGCTTTCCAATTACAAAAAGATAATTAAGTAGCTAGTGGAGGTGCCGGAGAGTTTCCTGCTCAGCATTTAGAGAGAAAGCCTTTACAGATATACTTTTTAGGCAAATAAATGGGCATATGTAATATAACTTAAGGCCAGTAGAATACTATATATGTGGGTATATTATGGCTCTTGCTGTGTTTTCATATAAGAAATCTTTATTGTAGCATCTCTTTATTGTAGCCATAGTCGGAAGTATAGACTATCAGGATATAATGTAATAATTATTGTAAAACATAATATATTTCATTATAAGAAGTTTAATGCTCGAACCTCCTACTCCCCTAAGCTCTCATCCCCTGTCCCTTGCCCTCTATTATCCCCCACCCCAAGTTTGCTTAAGTAGATCTCATTCATTTCTCCATCGCTGGGTGATCCATGCATCTTTCCTAGGGTCCTTATTGCTAGCTAGCCTCCCTGGAGCTCTGGGTTGCAGTCTGGTTATCCTTTGCTTTATATCTACTATCCACTTATGAGTGAGTACATATCACTAGCTGGAATGGGAACAGAGTGGGAGAGCAAGGAAAGAGATACCAAGATAAATGAAGACACCATGGGAGTAGGGAGAAGCAGAATGCTAGGGAGGTTCCCAGGAATCCACAAGGATGACTCCACCATAGACTACTGACAATAGTTGAGAGGGTGCCTGAGCTGGCCTACTTTGGTGATTGGATGGCTGAATACCCTGTCATCATAAAACCCTCATCCAGTGACTGATGGAAGCAGATGTAGAGATCCACAACCAGGTCCCAGGCCGAGCTCCATGACTCCAATCGATGAGAGAGAGGAAGGATTCCTTGAGCAAGGGATATCGAGACCATGATTGGAAAAAGTACAGAGACAACTAGCCAAACTAGTGGAAAATCATGAACTGTGGACCAATAGCTGAGGAGCCCCCATGGTACTGGACTAGGCCCTCTAGATAAGCAAGACAGTTGTTTAGCTTGAACTGTTTAGGGGGCTCCCAGGCAGTGGGATCGGGACCTGTCCCTAGTGCATGAGTCGGCTTTTTGGAACCTAGTGCCTATGGTGGGATACTTTGCTCAGCTTTGGTACAGGTAAGAGGAGATTGGACCTGCCTCAACTGAATGTACCAGGCTCTACTGACTCCCCATGAGAGACTTTGCCTTGAAGGAGGTGGGAATGGGGGTGGATTGAGGAGGAAGGCTGGGTGCGGGAGGAGGGAGGACAGGAGAATCTGTGGTTGATATGTAAAATGAATAGAAAATTTCTTATTAAAAAAATAAAAAGAAAGAAAACCTAAAGAAAAGATTTTTTTAAAAAAAGAAGTGGAATGGACATAAAGAACACACACAGGCAATATCCCCTGTGAGGTAACAATGAGATCATGGTTCATATGTCAAACCTCTAGAAGTATGAGATAACAAACTGACATTATTTGAGCCACTTAGCTCATGGCACAGATGCCCCTGATCTAACAGTGGGGTTGTCTCTGTACAAACAAGTTGTAAATTGAAAACAAGTTAAGAAATGCCTTCGGTACACTTTACTTACCATAACACAGTGCATAGGCTGTTCGTCCTTGTGGTCAGGTGGCTGCCTGGGAGCTGTGGCTCACAGCTACTACACAGCATCTTGGGATAGCACAGCACTGCATATTCCTAGCCTGGAAAAGGATAAGCAATTAAAAATCGAAACCAAGTTTTTAGGTGGGTACAGAAACACACTTGTAGTCCCAGATCCTCAAGAGGTCGAGGCAGGAGCATCATCTTCATCCAGGAGCTTAAGATCAGCCCAGGTTACAGAGGGAGAACCTGCTTTTTTAAAAGCGAAAGATGAGAATGGCTGGAGGAGATTCCAGATGACAGTGGCCGCCATCACCCGAAGTCTCCTCAGGAGGACATGATGACAAAGGCCGAGCCTGCAGAGTGTGCACTATCTCTAGAACAACTGAAAAACAGACAGGTCTTATGGAAAGATGCTTTTAAAGGTGCTTTCATGGCCGAGGGGTGGTGGTGCATGCCATTAAAACCAGTACTATGGAGACAGAGGCAGGTGGATCTCTGTGAGTTTGAGTCCAGCCTGGTCTACAGAATGAGTTCTGGGATAGGCTCTGAAGCTCCATAAAGAAACCCTGTCTGAGAAAAAATAAAAAATAAAAAATAAATAACAAAAACGTGTGTGTGTGCGTGTGTGTGTGTGTGTGTGTGTGTGTGTGTGTGTGTGTGTACGCGCGCGCGCGCGCACAAGTGGTTTCATGGAACTGGAAAAAAAGATGGCAAAACAGACCAGCACATGTGACTGAGAGAAAGGGAACTCACATGGCAGGTTCTGTCCGCAGATGTGCTACTGCCCAACCCCACAATCACCTTGACTCTGAGAAACAGCAAGATATCCAAGATGAGTTTTCTGGATTAAGCTTCCTTGAAAGACTTCCCTGGAGGCCATGTTGATGTGAAGGGTCCATGTTGCCACAGGCTGCTATGGGCAAGGAAGCTTCTCTTGCAGTGGTATCAGCTGACTGAAGATTTGAAGGTCATTGTGACAAACCAGTGCCCATCCCCATCCTCTAGCAAAAGAAACAGTCCCAACATGAAGCTTTTGAAGAGAGTCTTTAAAAATTGTAGTAAAGATGCTGAAGTATATAGCTTTCACAGTTGATGGTTTTTGATCTGGTGGTGGGGAAGGACTATTTCCTTTAAGGGCTGATCACTGGAAGTTTGATCATGCCTTACTGAGTATACGGGCAACACAAATTTGACTTGATGCTTTGCTTGTTTGTTTGTTTGTTTGTTTGTTTGTTTTGGCAGGGGGTGGGGGTGGAGAAGGTGAGGGCAAGAGTGGAAGGGTGAACATGGGAGAAATGGGAAACAAGTGTGACCAGGTTGCATTGTGTGAAATTCCCAAATAATAAAAATATTATGTTGGGGAATAAAAACAACAAAGCAAACCAAAAACTGAAACGTGATTTCTACTGAATGGATTAAATTTTTATACCACTTAAATTCAAACAATCACAAATTGGCTCATCATACATCTGAAATCATATGCATTTGCTATGACAGGCCCTGAAAGCTAATGCTGTCCTCAGAATTCATAGTCTATGCAATGGAAATCACTTCCTGATTCACTCATTCTCTCTCTCTCTCTCTCTCTCTCTCTCTCTCTCTCTCTCTCCTTTGTTATCCAGAGAAACTTGATTCCCTGCTATCATTTCAGTGAGGTATTTCTAGTAACAGCATTGACCTCATGTTATTTGATTAGAAGAGCTCAGCCTTCCAGTGCCTCTCCAAGGGCTGGCTCACGGCATTCAGTCAAAGATGGTTCTAGGAGATGCCCTTGACCTTTTAGAACGATGAACAGATCAAGCTCTTCCTATGTCATTTATTCTTAGAACTTTTATATCCACAGACGTTATATTTTAAATGCATTTTGGGGGGTCTAGAGAGATATCTTATTGATCATCAGTGCTTGCTCAGAAAATCCAAGCATCTGCATTCAAGTCTCTAACACTCACATGAAAAGCCAGGCACAGCGATGGATGCCTGTACCCCCAGCATTGGGAGGCTGAGACAGGTGAATCCTAAAAGGTCACTGGCCAGACAGTTCAGCCAAATAGATGAATTCCAGATTCAGCCACATACCCCATATAAAGAAAATAACCACCCAACAATGTCCTGTTCTGGTCTCCCCATGCGTGCATGAGCAAGTACATCTGGAGATTTAAGTGCGTGTACCACTCCCACCACCACCACACACAGTCATTTCTGTTCAGCTAACTCTATAGAAGTTGTCTCAAATGTGACTTGATCCTTAAAGAAAAGCTTCATAAAGCATCATCTAGAACACTCTACTTCAAAGCTGAAGAAATAGATTTAGAAGGTGAATGAATCACCAATATCTGACAGTCTGAGTAGCAGAAACAGTCTATAAATGCTATGGTTCTGATTCAAACCTTATTGCTCTTTCCACTCTATAGCATTTAAAAATGATACACCAGATTATATTCATTTGTTCTGCACAATGGAGTTGCACCAAATATATATTTAATTTATTTGAATTAAATTACAAAAGAAAGCACAAGATAGATATCATTTAAATTAAAATTAGATTATTATGTCAGACATCTTACTCAATAATCATATGCCCTAGGCAATGGAGTCAATCATGCTTGAAAGAATAATTTTGGTTCAGTGAATCTTTTGAACAAAAATAATTTATTTTAAACACATCAATAAGGTAGCAAAATGTGCTGTTCAACTTTAAATTGATGATAGGAAGTTGTACAATTAATTGAGGGCTATAAAGAATCATTTATCAAGAAAAAGATACTATATTCTGAACTGTAATTGACTAAGGAGAACTATTCTCAATCTTTGTAAATCTCATTTGGAAAATTAAATAAATTGGCTATCTCACTTCTTTATTTCTTTCCTATTGAGTATAATTGTTTGGGTTACATAGCTAGGTTTTATAATATTTATTCCGCTACTAAAATAATAAGTCAAGTAATAAACCTATAGGTCCAAGGGCTACATAACAACTCACTATTAATTATTAAAAGGTAAATACAAAATTTGAGATCTGGAATTTCTCTGTCTTCTCACCAAAAAAAAAAAAGATTATCTCCCTGAAAGATTTTCAGTCAGTTGGGTGCCTACCATCAAGTCTGATGATCTTGACTCACAGGGTCCACATAGAGGAAGGAGAAAACCAATTTCTATAGGCTATCCTCTGACCTCCACACAAACACTGTGTCAGTAGTGAGCCCAAACATATTCCCATATATACATACATATATCATGCACTAAATAAATAGGTGAAAGTAATAGATATGTCTAATATAAAAGTTGAAATTTTTCCTTCTACTAATGTTCTACCTGTCATTGAAAATATTAGTGCATCTGAGTGGTTCTAATCCTTATATTACTGGCATATTATTTACATTTTAAACAGTACATTTTCATTGAAAATGAATTCTATTTCTAGTCCTATAAAGAACTGGATAAGAATATGGAGAAGTCATTTTATGAATTTAAATATACAGAGGGATCATTTATAAACATATGATAGATTGGTATGATATTAGCAAGATGATGAACTCTCCTCCCTTTGACATGTCATATGGATAATCATCTAAATAAGTGATCCTCAAAGGTCAGTCTGTTAGTGAGTTGGACATCAGCCTAGGGGACTACTGGCAAGTGGTAGAAACTTTAAGAACAGGACACTGTGGAACAAAATCCAACTATCAGTGATATTGAGATACTAGCCTTATCCTCTATCTTTGTAATACATTTTTCTAAATAATCACTTATCCTTCTAAAAGTATTTTTTTTATTTTAGGGTACAAATTAATAAAAAAAAGAACAGGAAATATATTTTGGTATATTTGGAAAGGATCTTAACCCTTTCTTGTCTATTCAATCACTGTAGGTCAAGACAAAATAGAAAGAAAATAAAATTAAATGTTAATAGGAACCTGTATTTTTTCACCATTGTTTTTCACCATTAGCTAAGCAGTTACTTTCCAGTTTCTTTGAATACTTTGATATCATTTCTCATTATATACATGGATCCAATACTGTATCCATGAATTCCACAGGAAGTAGAGATGCAAAATAGTTTTTAAAATTACATCTGTACTAAACATGCACAGACTTTCCTTTTCATTGACTTCTAAAAGATCAGTATAGCAGCTATTTAAGTAACATTTGCATTGTGTTCTGTATTATTAGTGGCCTAGAAATGTTGTGCATATATTTTATGAAAATATTATATTTTTTGCATAGAGGTTTGAGGGATTTCCAACACTAGTTTGTGTAAAGCACTAAGGAATTATTTCTCCAGAGATACTAAGGGGTTGCTGTACTTCACTCTGTATTCTTAAGAACTACAATGGAATTATGTCTTTTCTATCATAGCTATGAATTAATATAAATAAGCAGTGTGAATGGCCTTCATTTCTAAAGATAATGAAATAGCTCTCTTGTAAGAATAAATTCTGTGACATTATGAATGGAGTTACTATTTTTATCCTAAACAGACTTCATATGACTCGTGGAACTCCACCTGGGGCCTGGCCATGGGTCTCTGCATCTGCTTCCATCAGTCATTGGATGAGAGTTCTATCATGACAGTTAGGTTATTTGGCCATCCGAGCACCAGAGTAGGTCAGCTCAGGCACTCTATAGACTATTCCCAGCAGTCTATTGTGGAGGTATCTTTGTGGATTTCTGGGAACCTCTCTAGCACTTCACTTCTTCCTATTCCCATGGGGTCTTCATTCATCATGGTATCGCTTTCCTTGTTCTCCCTCTCTGTTCTTGATCCAGCTGGGATCTCCCGCTCCCAGCGGGAGAAAGCTCTCTTTCCCCTGACCCTTGTCCTTCATTAACCCCCACCCCACGTCCAGTTTGCTTATGTAGATCTCATCCATTTCTTTGTCGTTAGGCGATCCCTGTGTCTTTCTTAGGGTCCTCTTTACTAGGTAGCCTCCCTGGAGTTGTGAGTAGCAGTCTAGTCATCCTTTGCTTTACATCTAGTATCCACCTATGAGTGAGTACATACCATGTTTGTCAGATTTCTGAGACTGGGTTAACTCACTCAGGATGATTTTTTCTCGATCCATCCATTTGCCTGCAAACCTCATGATGTCATTGTTTTTCTTTGGTGAGTAATACTCCATTGTGTATATGTACTACATTTTATTTATCCATTCTTCAGTTGAAGGGCATCTAGGTTGTTTCCAGCTTCAATCGGTGAGAGAGAGGAGGGATCATGTGAGCAAGAGATATTGAGACCATGATTGGAAAAAGCACAGGGACAAATAGCCAAACTAGTGGAAACATATGAACTATGAACCAATAGCTGAGGAGCCCCCATGGAACTGGATCAGGCCCTCTGGATAAGTGAGACAGTCGATTAGATTGAACTATTTAGGAGGCCCCCAGGCAGTAGGACTGGGACCTGACCTTGGTGCATGAGCTGGCTTTTTTGAACCTAGGGCCTATGCTGGGACACTTTTCTCAGCCTAGGTGAAGGGAGGAGGGGACTGGACCTGACTGGATTGAATCTACCAGGCTGAGCTGAATCCCCAGGGGAGTCCTTGCCTTGGAGGAGGTGGGAATGGGGGGTGTGTTGGGGGGGGCGCAGGAGGAGGGAGGACAGGGGAATCTGTGGCTGATATGTAAAATTAAATTAATTATAAAATTAAAAAAAACTTCATAAGAGTACACATATATGGCTGTGGAAATACTATATTTTAGAAATTGAATGGCATTCTAGAAAATATTTGTAACAGTAAAGATGTAAGTTTTTCTGGTTTCCAGGACAGAAATTGAAGAAAAATTGTACTAAGAGTAGCATAGATACCAGTATACTCTTCATAAGTGAATGTTACCAAGGATTGGTGACCAAAGCATTTTTCCAGCACATAAAAATAAATACTCTGCCTAATCACAGGGATGAGATCACTGTAGAAACTTGAATCACAAATATCAGTATAAAAGACTGCTAACTGTGATTGTAAGTCTTCTATGGGATTTCTTTCATGTTAGCAAGACTATGGTCTTTACATGCCCAGGTTAGCATGATAAGTACTTTAGAACTCACTTCAAAAAGATTAAACCTAGCTCTATACTATTAATTGATTTATTATTCTCATTTGCAGGTGATCCAATGACAGAGAGAACAACTTAAAAAGGGAAAGATTTCCTTTGGCTCACAGTTTTAGAGGGACCAGTCCGTAGTCATTAGGCCCCAGGTACTTGGATATCATGACTATGGTGTCTGCATGGAGCATAGAAAGCTTTTATCTTGTAGTGGTATGGAAGCAGAGAGGGATGAATGGACCCTGGAGCAGGTTTAGCCTTCAGAGGCACATCCCCAGGGATTTATTTTGTCCAACCAGTCTCCACTACCCAAAGTTTTCAGAATCTCTAAAACGTGTACCATCACCTAGGGACAAAGTATTCAAAACATACACCTGTGGGGAACTGTCCATGAAAAACACCTCTTTTAATTAGCAATTCTCTCACTAAAACACACTGGAGTTTTAGATTGGTTTGCATAGTTTCCAGCTGTAATTTCAGAGAACAACAGAGAGAGAGAGAGAGAGAGAGAGAGAGAGAGAGAGAGAGAGAGAGAGAGAAGGAAGAGGGAGAGGAAGAAGAGGGGGAGGAGGAAGGAGGAGGAG
>CABHPQ010146563.1:12810-40927 GCA_902168405.1 Peromyscus aztecus
AAAAAAAACTTCATATGAGTACACACACACACACACACACACACACACAGACACATATATATATATACCAAGGACACTTGGTATCTTTTAAAGTTGCTTGTAATTTTACCTCACATTCTTGAGAGCTTTCTTTCCTTTCTCAACATAATACTCTTCAACTGAGCTACATCACCCCCAGCCATTAGAGCTTGATAGATTGAATGACAAACTGTTTTTCTTTGTTTATTTGTTTTTAGTGAAAGCATTATAATTGCTTTTAAGTTGTATCTATAAAGAGTTATGTCAGCATTTTGGATCTGAAAAAATTTTGATTGCCAAACCTTTCATTTGAATCAATGTAAAATCTTGTTAAAATGTCTCTCCTTTCGATACAGCTTCTCACTCACTAAGGATGGCAGCAAAGGGGAGAAAACCGTGGCGCTTTTTGAAGATGCCAGTTCTTGAACCTTATGGCATAAATTGCGTCTAAGTGGTCATGAAGCGGGAGCTGAAGCAGCATCACTCATCTCAGTTGAAAGCATTCCACCATAATTACTCCATGTTTGTTTGTGGTGTAATCACGGGAAGTTCACCTAAGGGTAGAATGGTAAGTGTAGGAAATTCTGGCTTATTGCAACACTCAGGGACTATATTTGGCCTTCCAATAAAGGATTGTTCGGTCCAAAAGCCTTAGCACGCAGCATCTGGCATTCAGGATAACATCATGTTTTTCTAAAAACCCAAGTCAAACTTCTGGCAGAGTAGCGTCGCCGAGTGTGTGCAGCCCTCATGCCAGGCTTTCTGCTGTTATTGTGGCTTAGGAAAAAATTGCATTGTTATCTTGCCAAAGGTATTTAGTTAATACCTGTTAATAGCCTACATACTCTTACAGCTTTGAAAATGTGAAGCCTTTTAGGATAGGATAAATGCGATCATAAATCATAACTAATTCACAGTCCACATGGATTGCCACGGAACTAATAGCTTCATGGGTGCTTCAGATCTAATCTACCATCCAACTGTCAATGTCACCGCCATCATGTGACAGCCCCTTGACGTAATTTGAAACTACACAGGTGAAGAAAGTATATAAGCTTTTCTTTAATTGAATCTGAATTGACTTCTACCAGAAAAGTAATCCTGTCCGTGCTTTTGTGATTGCTGATCGTACTGGAGACCTGTTAAAATGTATTAAAAATAATTACGCGATAATAGAGGGCTGTTGGATGGTTTCACTTCTAGTTTCTCTTGGGGAACGCAATTCTACAATTATTCATGATGAATACATTTCCACAGATCTTTAATTTAGGTTCACCTGCAGTCTCTGGATCAAGATGGACATGAGTTTAATGTCCTTGTCCTTAATGTTAACCACTGTGGACAGAAGTTCCTTATCCAAACACTGGATTAATACTGAAGAATTGTCTCTTACTCGTTACTCTGAAAACAGAAAACTACGGAAAGGGAGGGTGTTTCTTCAGTTGGCAGAAACAATTGACCTGACTTGACCCCATTGTCTGTGAACTCGACTCAAGTTCTTATTTATTATAAGCCAATAAATATAATGAAAATACGTTTCTGTGTTCTAGAACTCATTCTAGCAGTTATTAATCATAAAATAAGAATGACTAGAATCCTCAATTTATAGCCAGGTGTTCCAAAGTGCCAGAGGATTAGCAACGGTTACTGGCTCCTGATGTGATTTTAGTTTTCTCACATCAAGTCCTTAAAATGTGGGGTCTGTGCAGTTTTTAGATGGTTTGTGTCAGAACATCTGCCTAAAGAGGAAGACTCTATGAAGCTATTTACAGCCTTCACTAATTCGGTAGAGATGCTTATATCATTGAGGAAACTTCACTGTCTAGCTCAGGATGATATTTAGATGCTTAGATCTGAAGATTCCTGAGCTCTAAGATATATTTACCTTCAGAAATTTCCTAGTCTGATGAGTCTTCAATACCAACTATGAAGCTCAGTACTGTCACATGTGATGGATGTTAGTAAATAGCACTAAACATAAAGTGAGTTTCCCCAAAATCACAATTTTCCTTCTTCCTCCTCAGAGAAATATCATCTGCAAAGCTATAGTAATGCTTTTCCCTCATCATTTCAATAAAAGTGTGATGATCTCATTAAAGCACTTCCTGTTTGGGTTTATAGGATATCATAAACAAAATACAACTATTCATTTTAGAACAGTTCCACTGCATTGCTGCACATATAAAGATATTGAATTGTCTTATTCCTCTTAGCATCCAAAGGATCATCAGTACATTGTTACTGACATACACTGGAACACTTATGGGTCTCTAAAAATCTAAACATTACTCCACAAAAGAAAAAAAGAAAAAAGAAAAACAAGCGAACAAACAAACTATAAACACCAGAATTGAAATACTTTAACAAGGGAAAAAATTATTTCAAAGGAAAATCTACACATTCCAAGCATGTGACTGTGAAAAGAGAAAAAGAGAATTAACTGAAGTTCAGATATTAAATTGTATCTAGAACACTGAGAGTACTTAATATGATCAGAGTGAAGAGCCTTTTAAAGACTTACCTTCCACCAATTCAAGGTGAAGAGAGGACCATTTCTTCAACTTGTCATTTAAGATGTACTATTTTCCACTATATTTGGCTATTCTGTTTATAGGTGTGAAGTTCCAAATGCTGCTCTCTAAGTCCAAATCGATTGTCTGATAACACAAGTGAAGCAATAATAGAAGCTTTTGTGTACTAATGAAATGACTACTTTTTGTCAATGAGCATAAGGAATGAGCTTAAAATATACAAAGAAAATCCAGGAAAGTCTAGGATAATTTACATTGGTAGTAACTCAGTCTCTTATCTCCTGGATACCGAGGTGAGTGTAGAATATTTCAGTTTAGCTCTGACACAAAGCATCCAGAAGTGGTACAGACCCTAGAGTTTAAGAGTTTGATCTTGTGAGTAAGCCACCCTCAGGGAGCAGCAGCACATGCCAAGCCTCTAGGGGGTCTGAGTGCCTGACTGTAAATGAAAATTTCCTGTGACTCTTAACGTAGGCATGATAATTTCCTAGAATGCCTTCCAGAACTCAGAGAGATGTAGTTTCTTCTTATTGGCTTATAATAATAATAATAAAAAAAAACACAAATGAGCTGTCTATAAAGGATCACAAGATGATCTTTGAAGATGTCCATTTCCAGTCCTTCTCATCAGTCTGGGGAATGGGAGTGGGGTTGAGTGCCCAAAACTCACGAGTGCTGCTTGGTGTTATTGATGCCCACCATTGAAGAGCCTGCCAAGAGTCACCTCACTAGAACAAAGGCATATCTATATATCCCAGGAAATTCTGAGGAGCTGTGTGTCATGGACTGGGAGCAAAAGTCAACATGTATATTCCTTCTTATTATTACAATATGTCCTACGATTTTTTGATTTACCACTCTTACAATCATTTGACTCAGTTCCTTCATTGTTTCCCAGAAGACACAGACTGATAAAAGTCACTATGGTCACATTATTGTATTTCACATTTAGGGCAAGTAAAGACAGAAATCACAGATTCAAACTCCTGGAAATAGAACCATCATTAATCCTTTGCAAACATAGATAAATCCCTTTGAATTGTATTGGAAAGAATTTGGGAACCAATGGGAAAAGAAAAATGTCATGATTTGCTGATGATTACAGGACTTAATAAAAATTTATCTTCAGCGTACAAGAAAAGTTTCTTTAAATCATGCAGCTTTTATTTTTTATTTTTTTTTATAGTGGAGACATGGGACTAGAGAGATGGATGGTTTGATGGTCAAGAGTACTTGATACTTCTGGTGAAGACCCAGCTGCAGTTCCCAGCACAAACAGGGTGACTCACAACTGTCTGTAGCTCCAGTTCATGGAATTTGACACATTCTTCTGTCCCCACCCAAACAGGCACCAGGAACACATGTAGTGCACATACATATACTCAGGGAAACACTTATGCTCATAAAACTAAAAATAAAATGAAAACAAGTTGATTCAAGTCTCTAGCGATATGTGCATAATTTAAAACATTTCTAAGGAAGTCAAAAAGGCTTGTGCAAGCATATGGCATTGCATTGGTCCAGCATACAAATACTGTAGATATTGTTAAGTCTGCTTAATAATAAATCAAATGTTGTCTTTACAATCAGTTAGTCAACTAGTTTTGAAAGTCATCTTGCTTAACTTGACAGTTTTTTCAAGGGCAACATGAGCCATAAAATGGCACACAGGCATTTATTTCTTGACTTTGCTTTATATAGGAGCAGAAGAGAAGTTTGAACCTAAAGAGGTACGGGATTGAAATCTAGTTTTCATTTTGGTAATAATATAAGAGGGGATTAACTGGCTACTTCTGGGCTCCATTCAAAAAGCTTCTGTAAGGCAAAGGACACCATCAATGTGACAAAGTGGCAGCTTACAGAATGGGAAAAGATCTTCACCAACTCCATAACTGACAGAGGGCTAATATCCAAAATATATAAAGAACTCAGGAAATAAGGCACCAGCAAGCCAAATAATCCAACTGAAAAATGGGATACAGATCAAAACAGAGAATTCTCAACAGAGGAATCTAAAATGGCTGAGAAATACTTAAAGAAATGTTCAGCATCCTTAATCATCAGGAAAATGCAAATCAAAACGACTTTGTGATTCTGTCTTACATCTGTCAGAAGTGTGAGACCGTTAAGATCAACAACACAAGTGACAGCTGGTGAAGATGTGATACCATGCAAGGGGAGCGTTGCTCCATTGCTAGTGGGAGTGCAAACTTGTACAGCCACTATAGAAATCGATATGGCTGTTCATAAGAAAACTGGAAATCAATCTACCTCAAGATCCAGCTATACCCAGGCGTACCACTCTTGGGCACATATCTGAAGGATGCTCTATCCTACCACAAAGGCTTCCTCAGCTGTGTTTATATAACAGCTTTATTCATAACAGCCAGAAACCAGAAACTGGAGACAACTTAGATGTCCCTCAAGTAAAGAATTATTAAAGAAAAATTGGTACATTCACACAACAGAGGATTATTAAATATAGCATACTAATGAAGCTGCAGTCGACATTTAACTACTAAAATTCATTCGTGATGTCATACTTAAATATCCTTTTTGAGGAAAGAAAGAAAAACATTATTTTTTTCCAGGTCAAATACTGTTAGGGCCTTTGACCTCCATGCTCTATCATAGCTTCCTCCTTACTCACTCTGAGACTCCTAAACCACAGAACCTTTTCATATCCTGCTGGGCATTGTCACTGCAGAGAAATGGCACAGTTGTGGGTGTGATTTGAATGGGAACATATGTCTTGTAAAAGTCCAAGTCAAGAGATCAGACAACACTTGAGCACAAATCATACAGTTCCTGTGCTCAAACTTCAAAAAGAGACCATCTAAGCTATCTTGTGAAACTATTTCAGTGTATCTGTACTTAACTGTACTTCGTTATAAAGTAGACAAGCAGCTCCATAATAAAATCCATTACAAATATCAAACATAAATCTAGTATCAAGCTGTTCTGTGGGTCTTTCACCAAGGGTGAAATAGCATAACTTCACCTCTTTCTATGACTGAAAGAACGATACTAAAAAGAGTAATAGGCAAAAGTGTTGCATTCGGCTTGTTTACATAGCCTCGAGGTGTTGATGGAGACAGACTGTGATTTCATTTGACATTTGGAAAGTGAGAAGATGAGAAAAAATGCAAAGAAAGGGAGAGAAAAGGGAGATGGGGAGGGGGAGTAGGGACAGGAAAGAAGGGAAAGATGAGAGAGGTCAAGAGGAGAGGAATGGGAGGTCCTGTTCACTATGATTTTGAAGGGCGAAAGAGGTATCTTGTCCCAGTGAGTATGCGATAGTCTTAGTAATTACTATCAAACTTTTAAATCCACAGTGGAGAGCCTAGTATGCTGCTACCAGCTTTGGGACTCTGCACTGTAATCTCCCTTTTGAATGTACAATTTGTTTTGCTAAATAAACATTTGCCTCCCTAGTTTTTCTCATAGCTGTGTTCTTTCCTTAAAAGATGGAGAGAGAGAGGGCTCATTACCTCCTACAAAGTGGTAGGTACAACATATTTGTCAAACCATTTGACAGCAATACATTACAGCTACTATGAACCATCACTCCATTTCTTAGTACTTATAGAAAAGAAACCTTTGTTATACCCAAAATTGCCTATCAAGGGTTATAGCTACTTTATTGTGATGACCAAAGGTAGATAAGATACAAATGTCTATTATCATGTAAAGAACTGAAAATCTTGGTTATATCACCATACAATAGATTCCTTCTTAGCAACAACAAAAAAAAGTAAACTCTGAATTCACACAGTTTACTAAAAATGAATTTAAAGTAGTTATGCTGAGTCAAAGAACACAGAACACACAAATGTGCACATCTTATTATTCCACTAATGTAAACATCCAGGAAATGCAAGATAAAGTGTAGGGGGTAGGTTCTGCTTAAGCGTAGTTGGGAAGGAAGGAGGGATTAATAATATGCATAAAGAAGTATTGATGAGTGACAGATACATTTTTTTTTCTTGAATCTGGTGGTGACCTCTTGGACAAATACTTATTTCAAATGGCATCAAGACTTTATACTTATATATTTGTAGCTTTCTATGTTTCAATTTGATCACATAAGCTGCTATTAACAAGTAAAACAAAACAAATGAAAGCAAAATCATTTGCTTTGTCATGGTCTTCTGTAATTCCAGCTCTCAAGAGTCTGAGGTGGTAGGATCATGACTTCAACACTAGTTTGGTCTTCATGACAAGTGTCAGACTAGTTTGGGCTACTGAGTGAGGCCCTGGTTCAAACAAATAATAAATGAAAATACCTTTTGTTCAAATATCTGAGTTCTGCCTCTTGAGTAGATTTTCTTCCTCTCTTTACCTTTCCTCCACTACCTCCCCATGCTTTCCCCCTTTCTCTGCTTATTTTTTAGAAAAGATATTGTTGCTATATAGCTCCCCTCACCCCTGCAAGTGGCTTTGTCTTCTCTTCATAACATAAACTGGCCTCACTTTTTCTTGTTGTTTATGTTTTACTGAGACAGGATCTTAAATATCTATAGATAACCCCAAGCTCATCAAACTTTGGACCATATTGCCTCAGTCTCCTGAGTGAGGATTGTACATGTCACCATGCCTACTTGAATCAATTCTTGAGTTCTATGAAGTGAAGAGAGAATTCAGTTACAGTAAGTTATAGCTATAAAATTGAGCTTGAATTGGTTAATTGACTATTTGCCTTTGTCTTTGGTTTAGGTTGCATGTGAAATGGCAGCATCAGTGATGAGTGGTTTTAGGGTTGGGGAATGGAACCATCAAGCAGTTGAAAGAGGGACTTTCAATGCAAGAATTGGGTTGAAACAGGGCATATTCATCATATATCTGTTGAGGAGTGTGGAGGTAATAAAGTGAGTTTTGATAACTAATAGCTGTATGACAGTCAGGTTTTAGCTCTGATAAAGTTTCTTAAGGCGTGCAATTTATATTTCTATTGCCCAGCAAATCTCTATGGTATACAATTGAAATAAATTGGATTTCTGGAAACTTTTGAAATAAACAATGGAGCCACACATTTGTGTATGATTTCCTGCAATGCACAGTAAACTTATGTTGACTCATCAATATTTATTCCTGATGTTAAACAGAGTGGGTATTGTTAGTCCCACTTTTTATGATCCAGTTAGCCCAATGTAAGAACCAAATTGGAGACATACCTTGGTTTATATTAAGAGACTTTTAGATCAAATATAGGGACCTATGTAACTCTATATACATTTGCTTTCTCTTCTTTCTGCCATCTCATCCTTTTTCCAACAAGAGAATCTTCTGGTCATTGCTTCATAGAATAACTGTATTCCTACCCTGCTTCCATCCCTCATCCCACATTCTGTGGGATTACTTTGTGTCTTGGTGCAGCCTGGTGATTGTGTATGGAAGTGCAAAGGTCAGGTTACTCTAGTATGAGTTCTATGTAGTCCTAAACAAAGTTCTCCAGTTAATCAGTGCTTGAATTTCAATATAAGAGCTATGGTAATCATACCTTCATCATAGGGTTAGTATGGTCCTTATATATAGAAATACTCCCCACTTTTTGCTATGATTCTGATATACCTTTTATCCCAAAGATTCACATGCTAGAAGCTTGTTCCCTACTGTGGTAATGTTGAGTTGGCAGAATGCAAAAGTGGCCTAGTGAAGGTAATTATGCCACGAGGCTCCACTCTTCATGGGATTAATGTCTTTCAAGAGTAAGTCAGGTCTGGTAGGAACATTAGCTCCTGAAATAACAGGTTAGTTCTTGCTAAGTGAGTGAAATGGCCCCTCTCCAGTCTTATACTTTCTGGTTCACCATGTGCCTCTCTCCCTGTTGCATGTGTTCATGCCATGATGACATCAATCACACTGTGCTCTACACAGTTTTGGCTGCCCTGTCTTGAACTTTCAGCCTCCAAAGTTGTGAGCTAAATAAGCTTTAAAACAATCACATCACCTTGTCTTTGCTATGGCAACATGTAGTAGACTCAGATACCCTCCTTCTTATCTATAGTTTCTTTGGGTTCAGTTACCCATTTTCAGATCTGATCTGAAAAATATTAAATGTCAAGCTCAAGTAACATCATGATATATCATATTTTCCTGTTCCTTCCAATCTGTGACATAAACCATTACTTTCTGCTGAACATCTCTGTGGCACAACACTAGTACATGTCACTTAAGAATACCCAAGGTATACATCTCTCTGTTTGGTAATCATTTTGCAATATCTCTATTTTCATATTGAACATAGAGGTTTTTACAATGATTATGTGCCAATATTCCTTTCATAAGCCTCGCGTTCTGTCAAAGAACCCATGACTGTAGCTGAAGTTTTCCTGGTCCTGCCTGGCCCACAATCAGGACAAATTTCTCCCACTAGCGTCCCCCAAGTAAGCACACAGAGACTTACATTGCTTACAAACTGTATGGCCGTGGCAGGCTTCTTGCTAACTGTCCTTATATCTTAAATTAACCCGTTTCTATTAATCTGTAAGTTGCCATGTGGCTCGTGGCTTCCTGGTATCTTAACATCTGCTTCTTATCGTGGCGGCTGGCAGCGTCTCCCTGCCTCAGCCTTCCACCTCCCCCCTTCTTCTCCTCCTTGTCCCACACACCCTATCCTTCCTGCCTGGCTACTGGCCAACAGAGTTTTATTTATTCACAACATACAAGACATCCCACAGCACCTGTCATAGACCACATTCACCTCATCACCCAGATATTATATCATGTCACAATATCATAAGCAATACTGTTTTGATTGTAAATGAATTAGGCTAAAACACATGCACCCACTATATGCTCAAAATGATCCCATACTACGGGCGATTCATAATCAGACAGCTAGGAAGGAAAGTCCTGCATTTTGAGATGTTAAATATGAAAGAGTAATCTCTCAGCCTTATGAATTGTCTATGAAAATAAGGATAACAATACTAAAACCAGACTTGGTACCAAAATTAACCAACTAATACTTGCAAAGCATATGGTTGTAGGGGGAAAGTGCTGTTTCTGCCTTTATTGCCCCCCATGTCTCATTTTTCTCATTTAAATATACTTAAAATCAGAGAATTGATATTAGCCTAGCTTTAACTATAATATGCTCTTCTATAATTTACTCAGAATGCTTCTTCTTTTCCTAAATTTTAGGAGGAGGCCTTTAAATACTTGAATCTTTGGTCATTATGTACTTCTCTCTCTCTCTCTCTCTCTCTCTCTGAAGGACCAGGCAGGGGCTGGTCCTTCTAGGATTACCAATTCCTCCTCAGCTTCCTTGTTCCTACTCTTGATCCTTTCCCTCCGGAAGGTGAGGCCTGTCTCTGGGATGTGGCTTTGACTAAGCTCCATGATCCCCAAGAAGAAAACTCCCCTTTCCCTTAACTCAAGCAGAGTGATGTGTACTTGGCCTCCCTAAGGCCCACCCTGTGCTGAAGGAAACTGGACCTGCACACTATGTGTGGCACCATGGGATTACATAATATCCTAGTTACACTAGAACATGGGGCCTTTCTGTGCCTCTCGGTCCCTCCCCAGCTTGTATCATATAGCTTGTATATTCTCTAATGTGTCATAGGAATGTCATATCTTGCCCTAAAGGCAGACAGTATCTTGTAGCACCCATTGTAGAGTTTACCATGCTAAGCAGTGCTGAGCACACAGTCATCGTAAATAAGCTCTTACCAGCATACACAGTATTATAAATCCATACACAATGGACCAACAGTTGCTGAGACATACTAAAACTTTGAAGAGTCATTAGTGCTGTGTAAGTGAAAGATTCATTTCACACTGTTCCAGACATTCTTGAACGTTTTCCTTGGGTCATTGAACATATTTAATGCATTCATTTAAAAGCATTGCAAGGGCACTCCTTTTCAAGGTCTTAGTGATAGATTTTAATAAAGAGTATAATAGAGAAGTCTATAGGTCTGAGCCTCCAGCAGGAGATAATAGAATGTAGCTGAATACATTAAAGCATCATCATCTCCAAGCTTCAAACCTCCTGACTTAAATGATGTTACTGCATTTTATACTACTTCAGCTCAGTTAGAATTCTTCATTTGAAAGTGGCTGAGGTTGGGATTATTAGATGGCAGTTTCATTTCCTAACCTCTTCTCATCCTAAACTCAAAAATGTGAAAATCCAAGAGATTTTTAAAAAGAGAGGCTTGCTGATGAGGTATAGAACGTTTCTTTTAGTGACTCTGATCAGGTGGAGAGCAGAGAGAGATGGATGTCGACTCCCGGGCTACTAGCAGATTTCAGATATTTCCTTCTCTCTCAATCTTTCAATATTTTCATTATAATACCAGTATTTAATATCCTGTATGATATTTGAATGAGATAATGAATCTTGCTGTGTAACCCCTAACAATTCCTGTCGAAACAATTATTTTACTATAGTAACTCTAATTAAATGAATGAAATAATATTTTTATGAGTCATTATAAAAATGTAGGCTTGGCATAGTGTGATGGGTTTCTTAAATACTGCTTTATTTGATATCAAATAATTATAAATACCGCTCTAGACCTAACATCCTCCTGTACATTTTCAATATATTTTTCATTTAATTTTGTTTATAAAGTTCTAAAACTTTCAAAAAAAAAAGTCTGACCTAGAACTCTACTAGAACATCACAGTGGAGGTATTTGCTTTGCCTCCGAGCTACAGTGTCAGGTCTATAGAATTCTTACCCCGAGAGCTAACATGGGAACTAAAATGGCGGGAAAACTGTTGGAGTTTTATGGCTCCACACAGGATGTTTGGAAGCTATGATATGAATATGAAATGCCGCCCTCAGGCTCCTGTGCTTGAACGATCGGTTGCCAGCTGGAAGTGCGGTTTTGGAAGGTTTGGGTACCTCTCCAGCCTGGCCGTGAGGATTACAGCCTTGTCCTCCTTCTTTTCACTTCTCTGCTTCCAAACGACTGCTGTGATGTGGCCAGCTGCTTCACGCTCTTGCCGCCACGCCTTCTCTGTCATGAGACACAGAGACCAACTATAGTCATGACCCAACACGTACCTCTCTTTCCTTAAGGAACTTTGTCTTCCGGGGGTCTTGCTACAGCACTAAGAAAAGTCATTAATGTATTCATCAATAAGTAAGCACCTAAGGAACTCTGGGAAATGAGGGCAACATGTGCTAGTGCTTAAACTTTGACTTCAAGACATGCCTTGCTGAGTTAAAACTGAGTAGATATGAGGCGGGCACACTGGGACACACTTATAATCTCTGGACTTCGAAGGGTAATACAAAAGACTACAAATTCTAGACTTGCCTGGGCTGTGTAGCGAGGTGCTATTTCAAGAAAGAGGGAAAGAGAGAGAGAGAGAGACAGAGAGACAGAGAGACAGAGAGACAGACAGAGAGACACAGAGAGAGACAGAGAGACAGAGAGAGACAGAGAGAGAGAGAGAGAGAGAGAGAGAGAGAGAGAGAGAGAGAGAGAGAGAGAGAGAGAGAGAAGAAAGAACAAGCAAAACAGCTAGGCAGATGTGAGATGTAGGTTCTCTCTCTCTCTTTCTCAAGTGGAATTCACTGAGGAATCACAAAAATTGTTCTCACATATGCAGGTTTGAAAAGGGATTCATTACAATGAAGACATTGTCAGGTCATTTCCAATGAATCCCCAAGGTTTTAGGAAACTAATGTCTGTTAGGATCTCAGTACAGTTTGGTTATCATAGGCAATTAGTGGAGCACTGTCTCAGGAAACATATATACTGAAATTTGCTCTCACGTTCTGTCTTCCTGTGGCTTCACTCAGGAGGTTAGAGAAAATGCTAATTCCCCAAGATTGTGGAATCAGTACTTCCTCTTCAATTTAATAAGCAAACAAATCCAGCTTCCTAATTGACATGTCAGTCTGTGGTGTCAAGACAAATGACAGTTTCTAAGTTTTATGAATTTTCCATGAAAATGGCTTGATAAACAAAATATTCACAAACAACTCAAGCCCAGAGTTTGCCTTCAGTGATGAAGTTGCATCCGCTCAGCTACTCTCTTCTCATTCTGTCTAGTGGAGTGTAAACTAATGGTTTCTTTGGCATGCCTGCTCCGAGACCTTATAAAGTTAATGAACATAAGATGATGGGAGGGCAAGTTTTCAGCCCTGGAAGCTCAAGCTTTAAATAAAGTCATTGAAAAGACTATTTTAGGGGCTAAAAGAGAAAGGCTTTTCTCAGGGAGATCTGATTTCTTTTAATCTCCCCTATTTACTCTCCATTCATGAGTTTTCCTAGAATTACTTATTATCAGTTGAAGTTTTGCATTCTAACACTTTTTCCTTTGTTTCCACTTGCATGTCTCCAGCTAAATAAGTGAATTTTAAACTACAAGAGATCCACGGCAAGTAAACCGATTTTTTTTTTTGTACAGTTTCCAACCGTAGCATAAGAAAGAATTAGCGCAGGTTGACAGCTACAAAAGTAGCACATTTTAGGTAATAATAACACAATAAATTTCTAATATAAATCACAATAGTTTTTTGTTTTGTTTTGTTTTGTTTTGTTTTATAACAGACTGAAACTGGTAGACACATCACAGTATCGGATTAACCCTCTGCCCTCAGGACTCCACCAGTCTTGCACAGCAAGCGGTTCTCAGCTCCAGAATTCTTTGTGTGTTCCATTTGCTCCTATCTTCGTGGCCTCGTCTGCTCCCACAGACCCCCCCCAATCAAATAAGCTCTCTAGAAAAAAAAGTGGTTGCTTCCTTCCATTCTTTCTTCTTCTATAGAACTTTCAGTCATGCACAATCTTTCTGTAACTTCTTTTCTCTGTGCATCAGAAAAAAAACTTCATCAGAAAATTACTCTCCCTCCTTTTTTTTTTTATTATAAAATGGTCTCTAATTCAAGAGAAGAAAGACAGTTCAAACTATCAACAAACATGCACAGCATATGGTGGTGATTCCAAAACAACAGATTGTAGAATGGAGCTTTCCCTCCTATCCACTTGGAAATTTTTACTAGTTCATTTTGTTTTTACTGAGTTGATTGATTTGGCAAATTATTTTATGGTCCAGGCAACACTCTGTTTTCACATTCCCAACCAACTGGCCAACGCATTAACGGATTGTTTTGAGGAATTTGTTCATTTACCAA
Organism: Peromyscus aztecus; assembly: GCA_902168405.1. NCBI lineage: Eukaryota > Metazoa > Chordata > Mammalia > Rodentia > Cricetidae > Peromyscus > Peromyscus aztecus. Next base: position 26,464 of record CABHPQ010146563.1, read on the forward strand.
GGAAAAAAATAAAGTGTTGACAGACATTTTTTATTTTGTGTGTGCGTTATGGAGGAGGCGGGTATGTGTTTGTGTGTTTTGAGACAGCGTCTCCCTACATAGCCTTGGCTGCTCTGGAGCACACTAATTAGACCAGACTGGTCTTGAACTCACAGAGATCTGCTTGCCTCTGCCTCCTAAGTGCTGGGATTAAAGTCATGCACCACCACTCCAGACCTTGGCATTTTCATTCTTAAGTCTTCTGTTGGTATCATAATTCAAAGATTGTGGAATGTTTCCTTTAACAAAAATAAGCATTGTGGTAGCTTTACACAGTAAAAGTCTTTAGCTATGCAACTATTTGCATTCATTTATTACTTTGTGTTTAAGGACTGCTGAGCATATAAAATGCTTCATAAGAACTTATTAGGGTGATAGCAGTCAGGTTTTCTTTTGCTGTTGTTACCTACCAAAGGTTTTCAACGGAAGGACCACATCCGTTTATATTACATTCTGTATCTTCAGTCTCTTGTACAGAAATGGTTCATTTCATGTAATGATAGCAAGTTACTCAGAAGCTATTTGACATGTGTTGACATTCAACGTGTTTACGGAAACTTTGCTTTTATTGTATTTCACAAATCTTTAAAACGTTGTGTTTTATAGATATATAAACATAGGCTTGATTATAAAATAAATTATCTAGGGACATATACTTACTCAAAACCCCACAGTCTATGTAGTCATCACTGAAGATTGCCTCTCTCTTTGTTAATATTTTAATCTGATTTAGTGTTTGTGGAAACATGCACAATCAGACAAATGTATTAAGATATAAATCTAGAAGGCATGTACTATTTTGTGTTTTTCTAGTAATTTATTATATTATTATTATTATTATTATTAGTGAAACTTTTGGGAATGAAAAAAAAAAGGTCCTTTTATCTTTCCCAATTAGCATCTATTTGCCTCCAACTCAGCTGGATTGTGTCGTGGTCTGTCCTTGTACATCTTTCTTTGGAGGCAATCTTTTCTTTAAAATGTTCCTATGTGGATTATACCCAGTGACACCTTCATCCCTTTAACACTACCTGGAGCACAGACTTAGATATAAATTGTGTATTCAGCATTTTCAGTGATATATTTACAATATCCAAAAACTTATGTGATTCCTTCAACTCCCAACAATTTATTCTTCCTCTACTATTTCTACTTATGCTTTCAACAGTGTGCAAACTTGCAGTACACATGAGTCTGAAAATTATCTGACAACAATTTTCTTATTATTCTAAATTTAATCTATCATAAAATGCTAGTGGCTCTACCCTAAATATATCTTGAATATGGACAGGTGACATGGACTTTGTCACCATAGTATTCAAGGCTGTCATTGACCATCACCAGAATACTGGAGTGTGGTTGACCTCCAAGGTGCCACACTCTTAAATAAAACTGACTCTCCTCTCAGAAGATATTATCTGTCAGTAGCTCCTTTTAGTGATGGGGGCTTGTGAGAACCTTCCCCATCCATGCCAGAATGTTGACTGGCTTGATCTTATACAGGCAACAATAGCTTCTGTGAGCTCATGATGACAGTGGTCCTGCTATGTCGGGAAGGCTCAGTTTTGCTCTGATCCTCCCCAACCCCGGGGAGATTTATACAGTCTTTCTGCACCTTCTTCTGGGGTGGCTCCATGGCCTTGTAAGGGAGGTGATATAGATGTTCTATTTGTTGCTGAGGATTCCATTGACGTTTATTCTCTCCACTTAGACCAATTGTGAGTTTTTTCATTAACTGATACTGAACAGCAAAAAATAAAATAAAATAATAAAAAAATACTTCTCTGTCTACAGAAATCTTCAGTAAAAGGTAAAAGACTTATCTGATCTGAAGAGAAACCAGACCAACTGCTGTGGAGCCTCCATGGGACTGGACTAGGACCTCTGCATAAGCAAGACAGTTGTGTAGTTTGATCTGCTTAAGGGGCCCCCGGCAGTGGGATCAGAATCCATCCCTGGTGCATGAGCTGGCTTTTTGGAGCCCACTACCTATGGTGGGACACCTTGCATAGCCTTGATGCAGGGGAAGAGGCTTGAACCTGCCTCAACTGAATGTACCAGGCTCTGCTGACTCCCCATGGGAGGCCTTACCTTGTTGGAGGAGGGAATGGGGAGTGGGTTGATAGGGGGAGGCTGGGGGGACAGGAAGAAGGAAGAGAGGGGGATCTGTGATTGGTATGTAAAAATGAATAAAAATTTTCTTAATAAAAAAAGACAGTTACAAAGAAAAACAAAGCAACAACAAAAAACCAAAACCAAACAAACCTCTGATGAAGTCAGAACTACAAAATCTACATAGTTAAGGAGATACATATTTAGAGAACAACTTGTAACTATGTCCATTTAGCAATATTAGTAGGTTCACTCCTTGGTCCCTTGAGTCCCATGGGTTCTTGCACAGATTTACAACACCTGATATGAGTTAATTCTTGTAGAATGAACTTTAAATCTAGCCATAAAGTAGTGAGTTGCTGCCCCTACCATTTGCCCAACTATTGCACTCATGGGCATATCTGGCCATGCTGGCCATTATTGTTGTCCACAGGAGTCATAGTTGGGTATGACTGTGATGACTTTCCTACCAGTAGTCTGCATAGCACCTTCTGGTACTAGGAAAGCTAGCCAGCAGTGAGGAAGCTTTTTCATTTCCTCTGAACAACTGACTTTTTCATGTCCTCTGAGCAAAGCATGTGTGTTTTCAGCAATATGCTCTTTCTCTCAAGTTCTAATAGCTAATATGAGCAAAGGGAATGGATTTAGTTGTCTTAGGGGTCTCTGGGACAAGCTTGACCAAGTCTAAGTGAAAGACATTCCATATTTGACTGTTGGGGAATATTATTTTAAGGTATGTTACTATTGTTTAATGTTGCATTTGATTAACTCTGTGAAGCTGTGTTACTGTGGCTGTCTAAAACACCTTTAATAAAGAGCTGAATGGCCAACAGTGAGGTAAGAGAGAGAAGTAGCTGGGACTGGCAGGCAGGGAGAATTAATAGAAGGAGAAATCTGGGAGAGGAAGGTAGAAAGAACAAGGGAGGAAGGAGGAGGGCATCAGGGGCCAGCCACCCAGCCACCCAGCTACACAGCAAATCACGGAGTAAGAAACAAAGATAGATATACAGGAATAGAGAAAGATAAACGCCCTGAGGCCAAAGATGGATGGGATAATTTTAGTTAAGGAAAGCTGGCTAGAAACAAGCCAAGCTAAGGCCGGGCATTTATAAGCAATAATAAGCCTCTGTGTGTGGTTTATTTGGAAGCTGTAAGAGTTGAAAGACAGGGAGAAGTGCTGTGGAACGCTGTCTTCTTGGCAATACACAGCCATTGCAATCATGAACTCATCGCAACTGTGGTTACCTATCCTGGGCTTGCACAATTCTGGCCCTGCTGACAGTCAATTCATGGAGAAGGAAGGGATTCACAGGCCCGTCCCTCCCCACCGAACTAATGATTATGTATGGATTCTGGAGAAGGGGTGAGTCATTAACTTCAGAGCTATATCCATTGGTGAGTCCACCAGACTCCACTGGCATTCCTAGGAGCTCAAGGGTCCCGAGTTAAATTCAATGGCTCAGAAAACAAAGGAGACGTGAGTGCGGAAAAGTGACCTAAAGGAAGGAGGTGGAAGATATCCATTGGTGGAAAGGAGAGAAAAATGAAGGTTGGGAATATCAGAATGCTGTAAGTGAAAGTTTCCTATATCCCGCCCAGTCTGCAGCTGCTCAGACCCGAATAAACACACAGAGGCTTATATTAATTATGAACTCTACGGCCATTAGCTCAGGCTTATTATTGACTAGTTCTTACACTTAAATTAATCCATAATTCTTATCTATGTTTAGTCACGTGGCTTTGTACCTTTTCTCAGTTCTGCCTTGACATCTTACTTTCTTTGTGTCTGACTGGCAACTCCTCACTTAGCCTTCCTCTTCCCAGAATTCTCCTAGTCTGCTTGCCCCACTTATAATTCCTGCCAGGCTACTGGCCAATCAGTGTTTTATTAAACCAGTGACCAAAAGCATTATCTAACAGCAGAACGCCTCATATACATGTATAAAGATGCTAAAGGACAAATTGAAAAAGAGCTAAGTCATGTCTTTAAAAGATCAAAAAGTAAACAGGATAAAGCTGTAATGCTGTGTGGCATAATCACAGCACCCTATGTGAAAATAACTGCTGTCCTATACATTGTTCTCAGGGGAGTATGCTGTTGGCATAGACATATGAATCCCATGTTTTCAGAAATGCAATAAAAATTGCAGATATTCAGATATTTTAAAATATTTGTTCTTTTAGAAGCCAAGTTTATTTAATACCATTTTCCTTTTTAGAAGCTATTTTTTTTTTTGAGACAGGGTTTCTCTGTGTAGCTTTGTGCCTTTCCTGGAACTCACTCTGTAGCCCAGACTGGCCTCAAACTCACAAGAGATCCTCCTGGCTCTGCCTCCCAAGTGCTGGGATCAAAGGTGTGTGCCACCACTGCCCGGCTTTAGAAGCTATTTTTAAACTTATATGCATTTGAAAGAATATTCCCAGTTTCACAACATCTCTCTTCTCTGTGACTGGAGCATTGAAATGAGTATTTGTCAAAGCAACATGAGCACAGCAGCTCCTGAACTTGCCACTCATTATATCTCACAGCAACAGTCAAACTCTTGACTAGATATGCTTTAGATGCTGTGTGGATACTGTGCTTCCATTTTGGTGTATGCACATTTTTGAGACAGCTTAACCTTGAACCCTTATGTAGCTAAGACTGACCTTGAACTCCTGATCCTAAGGTCACCACCCTCATAGGTTGGGATTACAGGCAAGAGCTACTAAAAGTGGTGACTCTTTTTGTTGTTATTAATAAATTCATTATTTTATAATTTATTTTTTCAAACAATAAATTCAGGCGGAACTTTGGAGGTTCTTTAACTTCTTAGAGTTTATTTATATAAGCGCTACTAAAACTAAACATTGCTTCAGTGTAGTTCAGTGCCTAGTGTGCAAGAGTTCCTAGGTTTAATCAACAGTACTGATGGAAAAAAAATCCCAGAAAAATAATGTATGTAATGTTTTTTACTTTATAATATAAGATTTTCCAAACTCAAACTCTATAAACCTATTTATAGAAATTTTGTTTCCTTAACCATTATCATTCATAAATATCTATATTCTGGAGGAAAACAACAAAATTTAAAGAATATACAGCAATGTATTTACTGCACAAATATTGTTAAAATTAAAAGAGCATCTTAACTTTTTTAAGTAATATATTACTTATTCCAGTGTGAGAACAAATTTTAAGGCATCCTCAGAATACACAGTGCAAACTATTGTTAATTAGTTTTATATTATGAATATCAATTTAATTTAGAAAATGTAGAAGCACGGGAAACACAGTCCAGTCTCTTGCCTAGTGTTTGAACTCAATTTATCAATGGACTTTTGAAGTTTTTTTTTCTTCTGAATGTTCTCTAATGGACTTTCATTAAAAACATAAATGATTTAGCAGATGGAATATTTTCACTCTCAGTTTAATATACTATATTTCATATATTTTATTACTATGATTTATTTTACCTTTTTAGAGCAGCTGCAATCTTAATATATGCTTACTTGTGAGCCAAAAGAAACAATAACACCTAGACTCTCTTAGCCAAGCTTCATATCTAGAACAATGCCAAAACTAGACATTAAGCAGACAAAAGAAAAAGAGCAACGTTCACTAAGCAGCTGTAATAGTCATTGAAAGTGGTGAGCTTATGTCTCTGATCCTTTCTGAAATTCTACTGAACAGCCTGAGTACACAGCACATGCTCAACATTATGCACTTGACACCAATGCCAAAGGCCCTTCAATTGACATCCACAGAAAGCACCTTACAAAGGCATGTAAGAGGCTTAAGCAATAAAGCACTGTTAGGAAATGTGCTTCTGTATTAGGTCAGTGGGGATGGAGCCAACTCATAGTCTTAGAAAAAAGAGAAAATTTGGAAAATTAATCCTACATAATAGGTTTAAAATCCATAAAGTCAAAACAATATTAGAATACTTAATGGGGGGCTAAAAGTATTCTAGTGTCACTGAAAGTAGTGTGGAACAAAGATGTGTCCTACAATTCAATTACATTCTTGGTTTACCCTAAAGTTAACCATATTCTTTTAATATTAACTCTTTTTTTAATTAAGAAAAATTTTTCATTCATTTTACATACCAATCAAAGATCCCCTTCTTCCCTCCTCCCATGCCTCCCAGCCTCCCCTCTCAAACCACCCCCACTCCTTCCCACAAGAAAGCAAGGTCTCCCATGTGGAGGCACATTCAGTAGAGGCAAGTCCAAGCCCTTCCCCCTGTTTCAAGAATGCACAAGGTGTCCCATCATAGGTAGTGGGCTCTACAAAGCCTGCTCATGCACCAGAGATGGATTCTGATCCTACCGCCAAGGGGTCTCCCAAGCAGATCAAGTTACCCAACTGTCTCACCATGCAGAGGGCACAGCCCAGTCCCATGTAGGCTCCACAGCCATTGATCACTTTTGATTGGTTTGGTTGTCCCTGTATGTTTCACCAACATGATCCTGATGTACTTGCTCATAGAATCCCTCTTCTCTCTCTTTGACTGGACTCCTGGAGCTCTGTCTAGTGATTGGTGTGGATCTTTGCATCTGCTTCCATTAGTCATTGGAGAAAAGTTCTGTGATGACAGTTAGGGTATTCACTGGTCTGATCTCTGGGGCAAACCAGTTCAGATCAGGCACCCTCTCCACTATTACTAGTAGCCCAGGCTAGGGTCATCCTTGGGGATTCCTGGCAACTTCCTTAGCACTGGGTTTCTCTATATCCCCATGATGTCTCTCTCTGTGATGGTATCTCTTTCATTGCATTCCCCTTCCCTCCCTGTTACATTTCAACCATCCTATTCCCTTATGCTCTCATCCCCTATCCCCTATTCTCCATTGACCTTCATCCTCAGTTTATTCATGGAGATCTCCTCTATTTCCCTTTCCCAGGGCAGTCCATGTGTTCCTCTTTGGGTCTTCCCTGTTAGTTAGCTTCTCTGGAGTTGTGGGCTGCTGCCTGATTACCCTTTGCTTTATCTCTATTATCTACTTATGAGTGTGTACATACCATGTTTGTCCTTATGAGTCTGGGTTACCTCACTCAGGATGATATTTTCTAGTTCCATCCATTTGCTTGCAAATTTCATGATGTCATTGTTTTTCTCTGCTGAGTAGTACTCCATTGTGTATATGTAGCACATTTTTCTTAATCCATCCTTCAGTTGAGGGGCATCTAGGTTGTTTCTATGTTCTGGCTATTATGAATGATGCTGGGTCAATGCTTTTTCCTATTCTCAGCATTCCTTGAATTACTGTACTTCTTTCCTGGTTTGGAGTTCTACAAGATTTTTTCCCTTTCATCCTGACATGCCTATTGCTGTCTTCCTTGTTCAGGTCTTCATTAGGCAGCCATACTGTTGATACTTCATGGTTGTAGCTTCGGTGGCATTTCTAAGAAATGAAATATCACAGCAAACTTCTTGTTTCTCTGTGCTTTACAATCTTCCTGTTCCTCTTTTGATGTTTCCTGAGCCTTGGGTGCAGAAGTTATGCTTCAGATGAATCAATTGGGGCTGGGAGCCACATGAACACTTGTTCCATGATGACCAGTTATGATCATTAGTTTTTATTGTTGCCTTAGCACAACATGGACTCACTTTGGAAGGAAGGCTCAATGAGGAAATTTCCTAGGTTAGTTTGGCCTGTGAGTGCAATGAGAGATTTTCTGAATTGAGTTGAGGTAGGAAGACCTACCTTGAATGTGGGACCATTTCATGGGTTGGTCTCTGGACTGCAAAAACAAACAAACAAACAAACAAACAAATAAATAAATAAATACGAAATTGAGCTAGGTGTTAGTGTGAACACATTACTTTCATTACTCTTTGTTGGTGACATGAATGCAATTTGACTAATTGATTCAAATCCTTGATCACCTCACTTCTTCACAATGATGGATTGCAACTTGGGTTTGTGGATAAATCTTTCTCCTTTAAGTTGCTTTTTGTCAGAGTATTTTATCAACAGGAAATGAAATTTAAGACACCATTCAATATTTCACATGGATGCTTACCCCAGTACAAATACAATGTAAGCCACATTCCTAATTCCAACTTTTATGAAAAGTACATTAAGTAAAGTCAGTTGCCTTTAAGGTGTGTCTAATTAAATTTGTGTAGCTAAAATATTGTCTTACTCTGTAACCAATATCAAAAATCTTGGCTAAAGTATTTTACAAATTTTAACCTTGAGTACACTTTATATTTACAACCAAAATATTTTAATCCAAATACTACATTTTTCTTGATATAGCTGATATACATTTTGATACACGACATTCACAGCTAGAAATATATGTATGAACTCAAATCCGTCCAATTTTCTAATAACCTGATGAAGTACGTTTCAAAATATAAAGTAATCCAAAATTTAAATTCAGTCTTTCAGTCACAAAACTACATTTCATATACACAGTAGCTCCAGGTGGATTGTGTGCTCTGTTGTGAAAAGTGCCATTCTGTATTTAGTATAATTCTCATATGAGAGTAGAAACTGGCTGGTGAGATGGGTCTGTAGGTAGAGATACTTTCTGCCAAGCCTCCAGGCCTGGATTTCATTCCCAGGACGCACCTGGTGGAATGAGAGGACTGACATACATCTATATACATGCCGTGGCCCATACACATACACACATAAGCACACATACAAAATACATTCACAGTGTAATAAAAATTGGACAGCGAATAATATAATTATTATACAATATTTATAAATAACCTCTTTTATACTCAGGACTCAATAGATGAAAAGTAGGTATAGTCACATAAAGTAATTTATCTTCTTTCTTTCTTTTTATTCATATATTTCTTTCTTTATTTTAAGTTCCTACTGGTTTATTTGTGGCACATGGGAAAATGATTTAATTTTAATATTAACTTTTAAAAATTCTTCTCTCATACAGTACATTCTGACCACAGTTTCCCCTCTCTCCACTCCTCCCAGCTCACCCCTACCTCATCTCCCCTCTCTCCCAGATACACTCTTCCTTAATTTTCCTTCAGAAAAGAGCAGGCTTCCCAGTGATATCAGCCTAACATGGCAAAACAAGATGCAGTAAGACTAGGCACAAACCCTCATATCAGAGCTGAACAAGGCAACCTAGAAGGAGAAAAATGGTCCCAAGAGCAGGCAAAAGAGAAACATCTCCACTCCTACTGCTAGGACTCACACAAACATCCCAAGCTGAACAACCACAGACAGCATGTTTGCAGAGAAGCAAGAGCAGAGCCATACAGGGCCCCATGGTTGGTGCTTCAGTCTCTGTGAGCCCCTACAATACCTGCTTAGTTGCATTTATGGGCTGTGTTCTCTTGGTGTCCTCGACCCCTCTGGTTCCTACAATCCATCCTCCCTGTCTTCCGCAGGATTCCCCAAGCTCCATCTGATGTTTGGGTGTGGGTCTCCATATCTGCTCCTATCAGCTGCTAGAGGAAGCTTCTCTAATGTCGATTGGGCTAGGCACCAATCTATCTACTTTAGTTCTTCCTTTAGTATAGTATAGTAAGTATAGCAGCATATCGTTGGAAATCGTTTCATTGACTTTTTTTTTTCTTTTTTGGTCAGTCGTGTTTTGTTCTATCCTGGGTCTCTAAGCATTCCAAATTAATTTCATGTGAAATAAATTTACCTATTGCTCCATGAGAAATAGTGAATAAAATGTTAACATATGGTATAAATATTAGGAAAAACAAAGAAGATGGTGTGTTGAATAATTCTTCAGAAGATATGAAACTACCTCATATTTCTTTGTTAAAGAAGCAGGAAAAAATAAATTTTAACTATAATTATTAAATATAAAGAAGATACTGTAGCTGGAGTTTTCCTGCCTGGCCCACAGTCAGGACAAATCTCTGTCACCAGCCAGTCTCACAGCCATTCAGACCCAATCAAGTAAACACAGAGACTTATATTGCTTACAAACTGTATGGCTGTGGCAGGCTTCTTGCTAACTGTTCTTATATCTTAAATTAACCCATTTCTATAAATCTGTACCTTGCCATGTGGCTTGTGGCTTACCGGCATCTTCACATGCTGCTTGCTATGGCGGTGGCTGGCAGTGTCTCCCTCCTCAGCCTTCCACTTCCCAGAATTCTCTCAATTATCCTCTCTATTAGTCCTGCCTATACTTCCTGCCTTGCCACTGGCCAATCAGTGTTTTATTTATTGACCAATCAGAGCAATTTGACATACAGACATTCCACAGCAAGATACTATATGACTAATGATTAGTTCTATACAAGGGTAAAATATTCTGTTCTTCCTTTAGAATACCATCAGCTAAAATTAAAATAATATTTGAAATTATGTATGGTGAATTTCATAACTATATTTCCAGGCTTTTATGTGCTAAATACACTTATACACATATGGCAGTAAACTTGCAAGGTGAAGATTTGGTTTTAAAATTTAAATTATATTTCACAGAAGCTCCAAGTAGCTTATTTACAAGCCTGTCCTTGTAACATTACTTGTTACTTTCAGCTTTAGTGTAGAATTAAGCTCATATTATAGAAATTCTTCTACGACAAAAGTTTTGTGTTTTTCCTTGTTCCCAAGTACTGAAATGGTTTATAAATAATTCTCTAAAATGCTGCATAGTATTTGCAGTATCAAGTTTCCATCATTCTGGAACTAAAAGAAACTATTGCTCATATTTATAAAATTTTATCACTTAAGTATGCGTAGATTTCTAGATGAATTCATATTGTATGAGTTTCAAAACAAATATTTCCTAAGGACATCTATGTTTAAGTTGTGTCCCATTGCCTTAGGTCTGGAGGACCTGGACTGCATCTGTGGTTTTCTACACGAGACGAAATCAAGCACAAGGCATGTGAAAGACTTACCTTGGGCGGCTTTTAATACTGGTGCTTGAGCCAAAATCCAAGCTGAGAAGCCAGGATTTTCTCCACAATTCCTTAGAGCCAATTTGAAAAGTATTTTTAGTATTTCTACTCACTCCATGTCATTTTGAGCCAACAAATACGATTTAAACATGGTAATAAAATAATGTATTATACAGAGAAAGAGAACAGGGCTTGCTTAGAGACTTTTAGAGAAACAAAAATCTCTTGACTTGACCTCATTGTTTGAGTTTTGTTCCAGGAAACATCTATTTGCTTTTATTTCCCTAAGAATGCTCACCATGCCCTAACAGCATTATCATTTCTGTGTTATATATTTGTCCTGAAGTTTGTTGGACAGCAGGCTAGCATTGGTTTTATAAGCCTCAGCTCTTAAGAACAGGAGAGCCCGCTCAAGACGACGCAGGCTTTTATGACTGACAGAATTCACTTTCGACCGTCAGTTGCAAGCTGACATGCTCTGTGGTGGAGACCGAACAAGGAGAGCCCTGCTTTGAGGAAGCTCTAAATCAAGGCCCACTCTGCATTTTGCAGCAAGCATTCTAGATGCCTTGGCTGAGATTATCAACCCAAATCAGGCTTGAGATGGCTCCTTCTCCAACTCTGTCCTTGTCTGGGAAACTTTACTAGTGTGAGCCAGAAGAGGCAGCAAGTGGTCAAGGGTGGCTGTTTGCGATGTGTGTAGATGATAATCTTGGGTGCGATGGTGGGAGTGTTCACAGTAGTGTGCAAGTGGACATGGTTTTGTGTGTTAAAGTAAGAATGTATAAGATAGTTGGCTCCAATATTGATTAGCTTGAATTTTTGAGTATTGATATGTATGTTAGGTATGCGGGCCCTTTTTCATGCTTCCGTCTGCAATGCTAGAAATTGTGGAATACTGGCCCTCTGAGCAGAAGAAGTTGAAGCAAACAGCTTCTGCAGTGTTCTGCCTCTTGGTCGATTCTGGGGATTCTGACAGTATTCTGATTCTGATTCTCTTCAGTTTGATGCACTACTTAACCTAGAGCATAGAAGCAAGTCCCTTCTCCAAATGTGAGCAATTATCAGATCCTTTTCTCTGGTGAGCTTAAAGTATTTTCTTTTAAACTGTGTAGTATTTAAAATTATTTTACTATTTTATGGGTGTGGGTGTTTTGACTGTATGTGTGTCTGTGCGCTACATGTGTGCTCTGTGCTTTTGGCTACCAGAAGAATCCAGAAGAGGCTATCAGATCCTCTGGAAGTGCAGTTACAGACAGTTATGAGATGCTAAGTGAGTGCTGGGAATTGAACCCAGGTCCTCTAGAAGAGGTGCCAATGCTCCTAACCACTTAGCCATCTCTCCAGCCCACTATGTAGCATTTAATCAACATTATACACAGAAAACAGTTAAAGCTTATTTCTTTTAGAATTGGTTATTAGTACATTAAAAATAGAATGTTAACTGACAGATGGATTCCAGGAAAGAGAACATCCTTACTTTCAGGTGTGTATCCACTAGTGCCCTCACCAGGTTCCAATAGATTACTCCAATTCAGTGTTCACACAGATGGCCTTAATTAAAGTAATTGGGTCACGGAGATAAAAGCAAAAGTCATGAATCTCAAAAGGGACTAGTAGGGATGGGAGAGGGTTAATATGAGAAGGGATGGTGACATGAGAGAGTGAGGAGAATGACTTAATCAAAATACATCCTACACGTGTGTGGAATTGTCAAAGAACAAAACCAAATCAGTATTTAAAAATTAAAATTTACAAACAAGTTTACTTGTTTGTATCTAGAACTTGTATATATCTTGTGTAACATGAATTGCTAAGCAGTCTTATTAATAGAAAACCCTGAGCCAGATATTGGAGTGAAACCTGAAAGATCAGAGAAACAGAACAAGCCACAGCCAACCTCACCTTACCAACTCCTCCGCCTCCAGAGCGAGACTTCCTGTTTACTCATGCCTTATATACCTTTCTGTGCCCTGCCATCTTTCCTCCTTCCTTCCTAGTGCTGGGATTAAAGGCATACTTCCCAAATACTTGATAGCAAAGGCATGAGATCTCAAGTGCTGGGGTTAAAGGCATATGTCACCACACCTGACTCTGTTTCCAGTCAGTGTGGCCTTGAACTCACAGAGATCCAGACAGATCTCTCTGCCTCCCGAGTGACAGGATTAAAGGCGTGTGCTACCACCGTTTGACCTCTATGTTTAATGTAGTGGCTGACTTTGTCCTCTGATCCCCAGGCAAGCTTTATTGGTTAGAGCGCAAATGAAATATCACCGCAATTTTGTTTATATGAACTTGTATACCTCTTCACCTGTGGTGGTACAGCAGGATCACAGGGGGGATGATAGCCTTTTATAACCACTGTGACAACTACTTCAGAAAAACAACTAAGAAGGAAGAGGATTACCAGGGCTTTTGACTTCAGGGATTTTAACTCATAGTCCACTGGCTCCAAAATTTTGGAAAAAAATCAGTGTTGAAGGTAGACGTGGCTTACCTCATGATGGTCAGGGAGCAAAGAGAAGGAAAATCACTGTCCTTATGGCCTTTGTCTCTCTCTCCCTTTAATCCACGCAGATCCCCAGCCTGCTGGATGGAACCAGACACTTCTGAGACATTTCTTCCCACCTTAGTTAGTCATTTCTGGAAACATCCCCACAGACCCAAGTGATGAGATTTACTAATCTCCTATGTGTTTTTTCAATCCATCCAAGTTGAAATCAGTATTCATCATCACAGTTAAGCGTACCTAGCCAGCCGCATGAGGGGATGGAAGAGAGAGCCACAGTGTCATCAGTGTGAAAAAGAGGGGTGGGGAGAGAAAACGTCCACAGCAGCCCGGACAGGCACAGGCAATTCTTAAGCACTTCAGCGCGGTTCCTTTGAACAGCCGCCCGTCCAGCTTCGTTTTGTTCCTCAGCAGAGAGGAGAGCGGATGCTGGGCCAAAAGGTCCAAGAAAAACAAAGAGTGAAAATGTTCCTGGTGAGAAGGGAAATCCTGTGACACGATTCAAATAGGAAGAAAGAGGGGATTCAAGGAGACTAAGAGACCAAGCGAGGAGAACGCAGGGAGCCTGAAGACGAGCGAAGTTCAAGCTGCTTGGTTAACAACTGGGGTACTGGGAGGGAAGGAAATCTTTTATTTTATTATTTATTTATTTATTTATTTATTTATTTATTTATTTATTTATTCAGTCATTCATTTATTTATTTATTTATTTATTTATTTATTTATTCATTCATTCATTCATTCTGTGTGTGTGTGTGTGTGTGTTTTTGGAGGGGGGGTTCTCTGTATAGGTTTGGAGCCTTTTCCTGGAACTCACTCTCTAGCCCAGGCTGGCCTCGAACTCACAGAGATCTGCCTGCCTCTGTCTCCGGAGTGCTGGGATTAAAGACTTGTGTCACCACTATCTGGCAAGGGAAGGAAATCTTTAAGAGATCATAACAGATGAAGATTTTGTGTGGGGGGG
>CABHPQ010146564.1:0-33645 GCA_902168405.1 Peromyscus aztecus
CTACATGGACTCAACCCAAGACTGTGAGTATCAACCCCGCTGTCACTGGGACTCCAAGAGGCCCGCCATGCCTCCTTGCCATGTCTGCTACTGCACCTTGCCGCTGATGTTTACATGAGAGAGTTTCTCCTGTCGTCTGTGTGGTCTGAAGCAGCAAATCCAGTGTCAATTCTGTGCATGCTCAATTCAGTTCAGATAAACCAGTTAGCAGAGTGTGTACGCTAAAGCTCTCTGCCAAGTCATAAACTAAGCAGTCAAACAAACAGAGGCAGAATCAAATGAAGATCTAATTAGCATGGTCCAATTACCCCAGCCCCTTCCAGCTAGTCAAGGCTAATCTATAACAAACACCAGCTAAGCAAAATAAACTACCTAGTTTCCAGCCTGGAGTTTTCCTCTCTCGTTTTGCTCCTCAGATTCCCCGCCCCCATCCCCCAGACACACACCCCATCTCATTTCTCATCTTGTTTTCTTCTCCCTCTCTCTGTTCCATCATTTTCTGTTCTTTTTCTTCCTTCCTTCCCTACCTTGCCTTCCACCATTTCCTGTCTGCCTGCAGGGTTAAAAGGCGGGGTGGGGGGGGGATGCTTTAGCCCTCTAGAAACTCAGAGCCCCTTATACAAGCAAAATTCTGAAAGTGATCCGTCAGTCCTTCTCTCCTGACACAGACAGTCTTGAGCCTTGAATCATCTCCAACACCTTTCACCAACAAAACTGGAGCTGGGGTCCTCCTGGGACTCTGGAATTCCAGTGACTCTTCTACCTTCTGTAATTGTCTCTGTTTCCTAGGAAAGGTGGGGGCCCCTTCCTGACAGAGCAGCAGGAAGGAAGCCTCAGCCATGGCAGGCACTGGCGGGCAAGCACAGTGGGCAACAGACCTAAAGCCTTCTTTTCACTCCTTGGCTCCAGCTCCAACTAAAAACAAATAGGGAAGAAAAAATTCATTCCAAGCAGAGAGCATAGTATGCCAGTGAGCCAAGCTCTTTAATAACGTGAAAATTGAAGCAATTGAGGGATAGTTTTTAATAAACATACAGTTCACACTATAAAAGCATGGAAAGCTTCCCCTGTAATGCACCATGACCACAAAGCTTGAAATATTGATTCATTTACATGAAATTCTTGCTCTAACTCTCAGGAACCCGGAGGAAATGTGCCCTAAGCTGGGAATGGACTCCACCCACTGCCCAGAGCCGCAGGAGGGTGGGCAGTCATGTCCCCTCAGAATCCCATCTCCCCACCTGTCTTCAACCTATAAAATGTCAACAAACACACAGCTAGACTCCACCGCAAGGAGTCGTGTTGACTAGACAAATGAACCTGATCAAACCCAACACAACGGTAATGGAACGGAGGGCAATGGTGGTCTAGGTCTCTCTTACACTGCTTCGTTTGCTTCATGCTCAAGTTGAAGCCACTTCAGTCCTCTGGGCCTTGCATTCTTTCTATTCAAAACTTAATTGAACTCCTGGGAATGAAAAATGGCACCTCTAGTCTGTAAAACAATGTGACATTTGTTACGAAGTCAACCATATGCTTACAGTGGGTTATGCTAATCCCACTACCAGCAATCTACCCTGGAGAAATGAAAACTTACATTTGTAAAAAGCCTGCACACAATGTTTAATCAATCCGGCCACAGTCACTTCAAAGTAGATGTAACCCATATGTCCTTTAACAGGAAAATCTAAGGTATGTTGCACCCATACAGCAGAATAGTATTTAGCAATAAAAAGGAGCCAGCATGTGTAACAACTTCAGTGGATGTTGTAGATATGATACAGAGAAAAAAAGACCCGTCTCTCAAAAAAAAAAAAAAAACAAAAAAAAACAAAAAAACTGCCTATTGTAGGAGTCCCTTGAATTTGCGATTATCTGCTAGTGAAAGAGAGAGATGGCAGGTCAGTGACTGTCAGGAATGAGGGAAGGTAAGAAGCAATGTGCACTGAAGAGGAGGATCCACTCTGCCAGCTTCTAGCAAATAGGTGGAGAGAAGAAACTGAGTGGGAGATAGGAAACAACCCTCACGTGTCCATTGTTTTTTTGGTTCATAAGGTATTTCACCTGGTTCTCACAGCTCAGAAATTACAACTGAGAGACATAGGTTGCCTGGTAACAGCTGATGCTATCTATACCTGAATCCTTATCCTTCCTGCTTCCAACTCTGGGTGCCTTCTAACACACCCCAAAAAGCAACACCTAAAATCCTTCCTAAACAACCACGTGTGTGTTCATAGGAGGAAGCAACTCTATGCGGGTCTGTAAGTGTCTTATGTCTGCTCCAAGTCCCTATGTCAACCTCCTCATATCCCCAAGAATGTTTATAATTTCTTACAAAAGAACAACAGGCCCGTGTGCAATTTCTTCATGGGAAGGCACTTTCAAAATTATTATTTTGTATTGTGTGCATATGTGTATCATGCAGGGGACACACATGTCATAATGTGTGTGTGGAAGTCGGAGAACAACCTTGTGCAATTGGTTTTCTCCATCCACTTTTTTTTGTTTGTTTGTTTTGGTTTGGTTTTTCAAGACAAGGTTTCTCTGTGTAGTTTTGGTGCCTGTCCTGGATCTCGCTCTGTAGACCAGGCTGGCCTTGAACTCACAGAGATCCACCTGGCTCTGCCTCCCGAGTGCTGGGATTAAAGGCATGTGCCACCACCTCCCAGCCTCTCCATCCACTTTTTTGTGGGATCTGTGGATCAAACTCTGGTTGCCAGGCTTGGGTGGCAAGTGCTCTTGCCCACTAAGCCATCTTGCCAGTCTAGAAAGCACTTTCTAACTGGCTTTTTGAGCCAATTATGAGAAAAGTAAATTATTGTGTAATCTAAAAACTTTATTCATTTGACATACCCTCAGTCATGGTCTGCACTGTGACTTGATGCAATTGATGTGTCCAGCTGACAATTCTCTCCCCATGTCATTTTCTGGCTAACCTCTACACATCCTTCAGAACTCAACTATAGCATCATTTTGATGGGATATCTTCTCCTGTTCTCCTCCAACAGGCTTGCCTAGGTACCTGCTTGGTGCCCCATCACATCCTGCATATTGCTTTAAGCTGTTGTTAATCATCGTGTCCACTACCGTGTGAGTCTTGGAAGTAGAATGGCAACCTGAATCATCTGCCACAGGTCTTAGCACATTTAGGAGCCCGCATAGGGCTGGAGAACTGGCTCTGTGGTAGAGTATTTGCCTAGCATGCACGAGGCCCTGCACTCAGTTTCCAGCACCGAAAAAGAACAATAGCAAAAGGGGGGCTGTAGATGTAATTCTAAATGGTCTTATTAAATAAGAAACACAGAGCCAAATAAAGAGTTAAAAGCCCAGAGATTGAGCAGTAGCTAAGAGCTAAGACCACCTTATCTTACCACTCACTGCTGTCCTTCCCCTGAGAGAGAGAGACCTTCTTCCTGTGTCCTGTCTTTTTATTGCCTTTCTGTTCTGCCTTCTCATTGGCTGTAAACCCAACCATATGACTTCCTTGTCACTGCCTGTCTATACAGACCTCCAGGTCTCTATGGTTTGCAATGAGACTAAAGGTCCGGGTCACCGCTTGGCTGTGTCCTTGAACACACAGAGATTCTACCTGCCATGTGATTGGATTAAGGGCGTGTGCCACCACCGCCGGACTTCTGCTAAATGGCTTGCTCTTAGCGCTGATCTCCAGGCAACTTTATTAACATACAAATAAAATCACATTTCAGCACAAATAAAATATCACCATAGGGGGCAAGAGACTTCATTAATTCATTCAACAACTGTTTATAAGGCCCCTCTGTGTGTATCTGGCAGTTCTACTGCAAAGCAATCTCCATGGCTGTGTCCACATAGAACTGTTCACCTAAAATTGAGATGACAGCAGCCTAAAGAGCATGCTTGTTTGCATCCCTGGTATCATAGCAACGAAGACAAATTGAAACAATGAAGGGCCACAGCATCAGCATTTTCCTCAGGAAGAAACTTCTGAACATAAAGCTGAAGAGGACAAAATTGTCCTCAAAACGCTGTTCACCCAGTAAGCACTTTTGGAGAACCTCAGACCTCCACTGTTTTCTTCCCAGTTCTGCAAGCTGATGCCTTCCCTGCCCCTCAGATCTTGGCAAGTATGGGCCCTTCAGGAGCTCTGGAGACCCTGGGCCCTGCTGTGATTGGAACCACTGGGGTTTATCTGCCTTGCCCTGGGGCAGACCTCCCACTCTATTGACTCTGACAATCCGAACAGATCTCAACCAGGCAAGGGGCACTGGGAGGAATTTTGTTTTGGAATCTGAGTTGGTGTTTAGATTTCAGACTAGGGACCTGCCAGTCTGCAGCCATCTGAGAAGTTGGCTTCATTTCAGTCATAAAGTGTCCTTTATGCCTCAGAGGTAGCATAAAATATCATTCCATCTTTGCCCTGAAGTACTTCTGGCTGGAGCATAAAATGGGCCTTTATGATTGTACATCAAAGGCCCATAACTGTATCCTTTCCTGGACCTTTGATATTTTCATATTTGGCCAGCAAAATTATTATCTCTTCAATCCACAGAGCACTTATTTATTTTGTCGGTAATATCTTTGTTATTGTTTCAGTGATGAGAAGGTTGAGCCTGGAGGCGCCCAGCCTTCTAGAAGGTTGAGATCTGGACAGCCTCTGACTTTTATCTCCCAAAGTTAAGGAACCCACTGTTTTCACTTCTTTGGCCCAGGTCTCTTAAGGGAAATGGCAGACAGCATCCCCCTTAGCAAGGACCTCTAATTTATGCATCTCAGGAGCCAGCCAAGTTCCTGCTCTAGGCTTCCACGGACTATTTGGATCATGGAGATTGGGTGTGACTTGAAAACAGGAGTCAAAACTTCATTATTGTTAGGGGTGTGCTGCTCACATTCAAGCCAGAGCTATGAAATACCTAGTCTATGTTCTCTTTAAGACTGGCGTCCTGGAAACCATCTGAACTTCCTCTTGCATTCACTTACTTATTCAGGAATTATTTATTGAGGTTCCACATTGTATCAAGTGCTGGAAAGGACTCCAGGGACAGCAGTCACGAGGCAGTTTGTCTCTCAGACTCTTTAGTCTGTTCTTCTTTCTCTTATCCTCTGACCCAAATATCTCCTGGGTCCTGTGGATTCTGCACCAGCAGGAATTCTCAGATCTGTCCCTGTCTCCATGCCCTCTACCATGCCTCAGATCAGGATCTTGGCATCTCTTTAATGGATTGCTACAACTGTCTCTTTATAGGATTCTCATCGGTTGTCATCACTGCTCTAACCTGTGAATGCAGCCAGCCCCACCAGTCTGAAACTCAAATTCAGCTTTGTCGGAGTTCTGCACCAGATGTCTCAAACTCGAAAGTCTTCCTACTCCAGGAAAAGATTACCAATATGAGAAGTAGCAGGGCAGAGGCAAGGCTGGGCAGACAACAGAATGCAGAGTTGGAGAGTGCATGCCACACCTACATTAAGCCCCAAGTCAGTCAGGCCACCCCCATCTTCCAAGTAGCACTAAGCCACCAGCCTCTGAGTTCTGGCTCAGGGTGAATTTCTACTGGACTTCTCACTCCTGCAGGAATCTAGTCTGGCCCTAACCCCATTTGTGATCATCCCCCATTCCTGATTCTATTGTGTGTGCTAGCTCTATTAAATTACTTTAGTTTTCCCACAACCGTACATGCTCACACCTTCATGCATATGCTCCTTGTATTATATTTCTCTAAAATTACCTTAATTCCTCACCTAGAAAGTTCAGTGTCATCTTTTGAAGTTTAGTCTCCAATACTGCCTCCTCTGGAGGGTCTCCTGTGACCACCTGGAAGGAATCTATCACTCACTCCCTTTCTAACCTCTTTCCTTTGTAAAGTTTTCTCCAGCTGACATTTGGTCATTTTGCACATATTGACTGGTGAGTAGAGAAGACGTACGCAAGTGAATTTCTCCTGGCCAGTTCTTGTTGGAAGTCTTTGGTACCTCACATCGAACAGGTACTTCCATAGAACTGTGAAAGCCTGACAGATCATATTAGCACTAGATAACTTCACACACATCTTAATTAAATATTACAAGAAACAAAGGGCCTGAGAGTTATACATTATTATTACACCCATAATAGAGGTGGGAAGACTGAGGCTCCAAGTGAAGAAGCAGTAGCCAAAGGTCATATTTAAGAGAGTTTAAGAGCAGAATTTGACTCCAAATCTTCTAACACAAGTAGGATAGCTCACTCCCAACAATGTGGCCCTTTTGACTCTGAAGTCAGGTTCCAGATACCACAGAAGGTTCTAGAAGTACTTGTAGTATTTTGCAAATCCTCTAACTAGTGGTAAAGTCAATGATAGTTAAATAAAATAAGATAAATGCATGAAACAAATCAGAAACATCAAGGCTCCCTTGAGCATGCTCTGCCCCCCACCAGAAGCCCTCACTGTGAGAACACAGCTCTGTAACTCAGGTGTCCTGGGTGCTGGCCACAATCTTGCTGGATGAACTTAAGCAGGACACTTTTCTTCTTAGACATTTGGAAAATTTAAGTACAGGGTCTAGACACAGTCACAGCTGAGGTCCCCTTCTGCCATTTGTCCCTCTGGAGACCTGGAGAGGTAGCTGAACTTGCATGAGGCTCACCATATCTACCCAAGGCCACCTGCTGCCAGTCTGTCCGCTTGTACCTTTTCCCTTAGAGACACCAGAGCCTGGGAGGCCAGGGAGCAGATGTGGGGAAAAGCAGCAGGGAGGGAAACTGACCCACATTCCTCCCATCAAATAGGCAAGGCTGTAGGACAACAGAGCCTGCAAATGTGTGGCCACTTCATGAGAGACTCTTCTTTCCCGTCATCTTTGTCCATGATCTTTAAAATGCAGCACCAAAGAAGTCTCTGATGTGGGTAAGGCAAGAAGTCAACTCTCCTTAAATTTATTTGAATCATCTCTTCCTTCCAAGAAGGGGGTGGTTCCCTTTACACAGGAATAATTTACTGGATTTATAATAACTAGAATCTGTACCATGTCTTCCTGCCCCTCGTTTCCATACCCGACGCTGGTGATGGAGTCCAAGAGGAGTACTGTGGTAGGTCCAGACTTCACCAGCCCTGATCTGGATGATGATGATGATGATGATGATGATGATGATGATGATGACCACCACGACAACAACAACAATGATGACAAAGAGTAGAGGGGAGGGATAAGAGGAAGAAGTGAAGTAGAATCAAAGGGCTTAGCTGGCAGCTTCACGTGGCCAGTTAAGACCAGGAAGGAAGACTGAGGCTCGTTCCTCAAGTCCGGTAGCCGAAGTAGTTCCGCTTCCAGGACGAAGAGATATAGACAGAGGGGTGCATTTGAGTGGCAGAGGAGAGAAGTTCAGTTTAGGACATCATTCATTCCATTTTGTGTTACTGTAACAGAATATCACAGGTCAGGTAGTTTGTAAGCAGGTGCATTCTCCTGGCCTCACAGTCCTGGAGACTGAGATGACACTGTCATCTGGGGAGGGCCATCTTGAAGCAACACCCCATGGCTGAAAGGAGAGGACAAGAGAGAACAGGGAGCAGGACACCTTCACATTTATAGCAAGCTCACCCTAGGAAATAAAGACCCCTCACAACTTAATCATCCCATTTTAAGTGTCAACTTTTCACACATTTGAACTAAGGACTAACTTGGATAGACACCTTGGCACCATAACACACATGTTGACTTAAATGTAAAACACCCAAATATAAAGGTTTGGGAAGTAGTTGGATCCCATTTTATTAATAGCATTATTGCCAAGGTTTAAGTTCTTCCTTCCTAAAACACCCTACCTTCTTTGACCTGTGGAAGACAATAATTTTTACCCTGGTAACATTGGGCTTGTCCACATGATGACTTGTAAAATCAAACTATGAAGGGAAATATGTATCTTTTCTTTACAGAAATTGTTCTAGACAAAGCAAAGACCTGCTATGTTTTTCCTTCGCTGCTATGAGGTGACATTCCCTGGAGAAACGCCACTCTTCCCACTCTGATCCATGAAAAAGACACTGGAGAAGGTCCACAGCCCACCCAGGACAGGAAGAAATAAATCTTAGTTGTTTCAAGACACTAACAATTGAGGGTTGGTTGTTACTGCAGCCAAACTTAGTTTGAACTAAGTGTCACACGCACCTCCTCACTTGGAAAAAGAAACCAGGGTCTTGAGTAAGAGAAGAAAGCATCCCCAGCCTTTGGAACCTCTCAATAGTGTGTTGTATTTCTCAGATCCATGTAGAAGTTCTCATGTCAACAGTCTGTGTCCCTTGAAATTAATACGTTAGAAGTGAGTGCCCTAGTAGTAAAGCACAATTTCTTTTAAAAGAAAATAAGTAAAACATTATTTTCTTTTTCTCTGCAGAGATTTGGTCTGTAGATTTTTCCCCCTGGTTCAAAGAGGGAAAAAACATTATCCCAGTCTAGCATCAAAGCCCATGAACATGAGATTTCTTTCCCACCAACTTCCCCCCCAGCCCCACAGTGCTGACTTTACACATGGCCATTTCATGTGGAGTTCAGGCCAGGTGTGGGAACTTTAAGACAAAACACCACTTGAAAATATTTGGATAGCAGAAGAAAGTGCCTAGAACTGGGAGTTGGAAGGTAAGTGTCTTGCTCCCACCCTAGCTAACACATTGCTATCAGCCTTGGACTGCACTTCACCTCTCTCAGCCTCCGTCCCTTTATCCTTCACAGAAGAACCTATGTCATGCTTAGTTGTAAGGACTGTTTGAAGATGAAACACGAATCTGCTTGTAAGTATTCTTTGAAAGAAGAGTAGATGTGTGGGAGGTGGTTACACAGAGGATTAAGAATTGCCAAGCAACCTTGGGCAAGCAGCCCCCTGGCACAAGTGAAAACCCCAACCACCCGCTGAAAGTGTTTGCATCATGCCAGACCTCTTTGTAGACACTTGGATGGAGGGGCAGGGAGGCTAAGTGCTTCCAGAGTTGGAGTTTCCAAAGGAGTCGGATTTCTGGGCACAGTTTCAAAAGTGAAGGGTCCTTGGGGCATATTCTGCTGTGTGGTGGTGGTGGAGTTAGTCCCTCAGATTCAGACAACATAATACATGTCTCACCTATGACCAGAGTCTAGTCACGGTCTATCTACAGTTGTTAACCTGCTCAGAAGCCAAAGCTCAGAGAGACTGAGGCATGCAAAATGAAGAGCCAATGACTTTTGAAGAAGCAGATGGTATCATTGAAGATGTCCTTTAAAAACCAAGAAAGGATCATGAAAGAGAAAAGATTATCCCAACCATCCAGAAGAGTGGACTACTGGCCCGCCAGACAACCTGAGGATGAACTGGAAATATTATAAACACAGGCCATTTGCCCAATGTCATGTGACTAATTAGAATACCAGGCCTAGAACTCAAGCTTGGGCTCCCTGCCCAGTCTACTTTCGGATTCCTGAGCAGCACAGAGTGTTCCTTGTAAGGTAAAGGGAAATTTACATTTCCCAGAGCCTTAAAGACAACTTCTAAAAAGAAGAAACATGTACAGGAGTGGGCCAGACGGGAACCCACGAGTGCCTTCTACTCCATCAAAGAAACCTCTCAGTTCCCTCCTCTGGCCTGCTCTCTAACTGCCCTCTTCAAAAGAAGCACCGTGTTGAAGAGCTTTGAGGAGAATATTGCAGGCCCATTTAAACAAGGGCTGTGGAGTCCACAGCATCACCCAGAGCACTCGCTGCCACTGTCCTAAGCACACTGCTTGAAATAAGCCATCTCCCCAGTCACACCTATGAAGTAAGCACTGTGATCGATGCTCACTTCTCAACAGCTAATAACCTATAGAATGTCAGTTCATGTTCAAAGATTTTATGAGCCTGAGCAAACAAGCTTCTGTGTGTTCAAAATTAATTAATTTAGGAGGAGAATCTACAAATGTTTCGTAGAAAGTGCTGGATAATAAGTACTAAGCTCTTTCACAACTGTTCAACTCTGCTTTTACAGGCAAAAGGAACTGTAAGCAGTGCTTGAACAAATTGGGTATCTATGTTCCTCTACCATTTTATTTCCAAAGAAAGAGGGGAGGGGCTGAATTTGGGATGCACTCCCCACACCCCTCCCTCAGACACTCCCCTTGCCCTCCCCAGGCACTCCCCCTGCCCTCCCCATGTCCTCCCCATGTCCTCCCCATGCCCTACCCATGCCCTACCCATGCCCTACCCATGCCCTACCCATGCCACTCTGCTTGTATAGTTCCTGTAGTGAGTGCACAGGCAGAGAGGAAAAGAAAAGGAGACCCTTGCAGTTCCCAGGAAGCTTATGGATAAGAGTGGCCAGCTAACTCCAGACCTCAGTCTCTCAGCTGGTCACTCCTGGACTCCTGTCACCTTAGGATAGTCTCAGTGAAAATGCCCCCATCCAATTAGAATAACTTCTAAAAGCTCAAGGATCCATGCTCTGCCAAAACCAAGTTACTGTTTGTGTTTGTTTGTTTGTTTGTTTGTTTGTTTTTAATTGATTTCTATTTTCACAAGGAAAACTGAGTCCTGATGCTCTTAGAGCTTCCAAAGGAAGCTGGGATGTGCTACATGCGCATTTCTTCTCAGCCCACCTTCCTTTAGCATCACAAGCAGCTTCTCCACATTCCCCAGAGGAGAGCTGGGTCTGGAAGAGCATGCACCGCTCTGGCTCCAGCACCAGATGGCTGTGTCTTTTGGAGCCTCTCACTCAATTGCATTGCTGAGATTTAGCTGTACCATCCCCTCACCTCCATCCGTGACTTCAGTCTCTCAGTTTCAGTTACCTGTGGCCAACTGCAGGCTGAAAATATTAAATGAAAAAATTCCAAAACTAAATAATTCACAAATTAAAAAATAACTTTCATGACAATATATTGTTCTAATTGCTCTGCCTTATTATTAATTATTGTAATTCTCTTCCTGTGCTTTATTAATACATTAAACTTTACCACTGGTGTGAAAGGCATTGTTTAACTAGTAGCCATCAGTGCACCGGACACTAATCTCAGCCCCTCACGTGGACTTTGTGTATCCATCCTTATGACACTACAATGGAGATTTGCTGCAATTATTCTAATTTACAAAAAAAGAAAAGAAAGAAAGAAATGAGGTTCAGAGAGAGCAAAGAAACAGGCCCAGAAGCTGTCCAGCTGCGAACAATTGGAAATGGCTATGAGGCCAGGCTACCTGGTCCCAGGATCTATGCACTAAAATATGGCATTAAGGTGTTTCCCAGAGATCTGAATTACAAGAGCTCCAAGGACCCTGATAGCTTTGACATTTGATGGTTCATGATCCAGAAGGGTCTTCCTCCACCTTACGTTCCCTTCCCCCATGCTAGCTAGCCTGTGCTCTAACCCTCTCCCTCCCTCGGTACGTGTACTTCCACCCCACTCCCCAGACCCTGCGTGAGCTCCAGAGACTTTCTCTGGCCAATCCTGCCCACCTGTGCTCCACAGGAACCTAAAGATTTGGTGGAAGACAGGAAATTCACATTCCATTTGCACAGAGAAGGGCCCCAGCTCTCCCCTCTGTCCACTGGACCTTGGTAATAGAACATAATGTCCATGACTTCTGAGATCCGCACCTGACCAGGCCTCCGGTAGATATTGCTTCCTCCACGTAATCACGAGCTCTGTGTGTGTGTGTGTGTGTGTGTGTGTGTGTGTGTGTGCGCGTGCGCGCGCGTAAATATTTTGACAACCTGCTACTGCCCTACTGTACCTTATTAGGAAAGGGCAAATGCTATCAGGGAGATGAAGTGCTAGAGCAGGGAAGGATGATAAATGGGAGAGAAAGTGATGAGAAATAACCAGTCAACAGGGTGGGAGAGCAAAAGGAAAAATTAGACTGAGGAGGACATGATGCATTCAAGAGAGAGGGAAAAACCCAGGCCCGCTCCCTTCTCCACATGGCGGGAGATGACTACGTGTACAGCTGCTGGTGTGGCCTGATGCATTGGGAACTCAAGTTCTCTGAAGATACCACAATAATGTTGATGATTTAGTGATTCTAGGGAGTCAAATCAGAGTCAAACTTTTCCCACCAACAGCCACTTTTTATCACCTCCCTCTGTATCTGATCGAATGTCCTTTGAACGAGCAGGCAGAACTCTTACAATGTGTCACCTTGGCACACCCTCAGCTTCCGTCAACTCAAAAGCTCAGAATGTCATCAGAGCATCTGAAACCTGCTGCAGAGACTTCTTACCTCATGTCCTCACCAGTAATTTTTGGTAAATCAATTAATTTATGGCTTTCTCTTGTTCCACAAATATAGAAAGCTTATGTAAACACTTCCATGATGGAACGTGTCATTTAAAGCAACTTGAATCCATGTGCCCAGGTCATGATCACTCATTTTGGGTTCTAAATACATGATTTTATTTTATTGGGTATACTTATTTATTTTATGTGTAACTGTGTAGGTGTGTATAGGCATATGCCGCAGCACATGTTTGGAGTCAAGAGGACAACTTAGAGAAGTCAGTTATCTTCTCCCATCATGTGGGTCCCAAAGAGCAAACTTAGGTCATCAGGCTTTTGGTGGCAAGCATCCCTCCCTGCTGAGCCATCTCACTAGCCTTAATAGCCTTATGTTTTACAACATGCTGTCACATTTACTTCTCCAAGCAAACCTGAAAGTCCAGTGTCCTTCCCTCTTCAATGGAAAGATGTGCCCATCAGTGCTTTTGGGTCCAGGCTCCCACTAGCAACATAGGGGGCACAGTCAGCATTTGCCCCCAGGCCTGTCCGACTCCACAAGTGCCACATGCTCCGCTTGGGAGAAAGGAAGAACCATATGCCCATGCTATTCAGAGTAGATGTACAGGAGAGAGCCAGTCCTCAGCATCGAGAATCAGCACTGAGAAGCTGTGACCAAGCAGACAGGGAAACTTCTGAATTTACTAATAAACAATGGGGGTTTGTAGTTGGTCTGTTCACCCTCTCACTTTATTTCTTCAGTAATTCATTTTTATTGAATTTCCTAACTGTGTTGGCCTAGTTCAGAGTGAATATCTTTAACAAATAGTCTCCAGAGGAACCAGAATCTGGAGTGCTCCGGCCCACTCTCTGTCATGACCCTGTGACCCTCTCAGTCACCTTGGCAGGACAGGAACCTCACTGAAAAAGCCGTGATGACTTAACCTGCCAGCCCATCAGCAAAGGCTGCAGGCTAAAAGCAAAATCAGGGTTTCTTGTGGTTTGGAGGCGGGGTGGTGTCGAAGAAAAGGGAAGGGAGAGGAAGGGAGTGGAGAGGAAGTACACTCAAGATTACACTTGTGGCTCCCTTCTTGTTATTTTTATGATGTTGTAGAGGAGACTGGAAGGGACAGGTCAAGGTGACGGCTGTTTCGAATTTTAAAAAGCTTGATGTCTCCGTAGCTCCCCTTCTGGAGAACACCAGTAATCAAAGGCAGGACCCAGTATCTCCACGTGCCCATGAGGGCTGGTACCTGCCTGTGTGTGACCTAATATCCTCCACTCTACAGCCCTTGCTCAGCCCAACCCTTCTCCCAGGTTAAAAGGAAGTCAGGCTGTCTGTTCCGCTGCCAGGTTTGTCCCTCAGCTTAGGTTCCCTTCACAGAGGGCCCTTCCCAGCTTTGCCAGGATCTGGAATCTTCTAGTTTCCAGGGGCAAAATACAAAACAATTTCAAATCTTGCCTACTCTTGTCTTGAACATGAAAATATCGAGGCTCGGGGATTGGGCATGGCCTACTCAGAACTGGGACATACATTTCTCAGCACTCAAATGCAGATTTCACTGACGCCGTCATAGCTCCACTCTTTATTTCCCATTGAATGTTTGTGTCTTGGCATTCAGGCTGTGAGCTGATTTTTCACTCTGAAATTCTCCAGGCAGGTAATTTTATTTCCATCACCCTGGGGGGAGGAATGCATGAAACCAGTGACTCGCAGTTCAAAGAGAACGGCGGAATGAAATGATGCCCACCCACCTCCCTTCCTGCCTCCCACCCCACCCCAACCATTTCTCAACTTGTCTTACAGCAAACCAAACACAAGCCTACATGAGAGAAGAAACCTTTGCTGGTATTTTTTACGCTAAGTGCAGCCAAGGGCAACGGTTGCCCCAGAATTCAAGGCCATACATAGCTCATGAACGCTCAAGTGCCCCCTGACCGCACTCTGGAGTTTGCTTGGAGGTCTGTTTTGAAAAACCATGCAGGTTGGGTTAATTTTGTCTCCTGCCCAGCTATTTACAAAAATTTCACCATTTTTTTTAAAGGCAGAAAACAAAAATCCTGGCTCAACCTCAAAAGAGGATTTTCTCTCCTTCAACCAAATACTCCAGGAGCTGCTTCTCTAAACACTGGTATCCCAAGTTCCTCTTTCATCCTTCCTGTCAACATTTGGAACTTGAAAGATTCTGCTGCAGCTGCCTTCGGGTGGCTAGCTTCAGCATCTCAGGGATAGCTATGTCAGTACCAACACTCTGATGCCGTGCCAACAGGAACACCAGAAACACCTGGCATTTTCCAACTCGTCAGGCCAAATCTGGCCATCATTATTTTATCTGTTAATTTTGAAGTTAATTTTTACAGAGAAGGAGAACTCTATGTTTTACAGCTCTCCACTTTAAAAAGGGTGTGGGAGAAATGAAAACATGCAATCCAGTCCTAGAAGAAGTGGGAGCTAAAAATGTGGATCAGCAAACCTAGAATTAGTATAATTTCTGTCACCTCATAACAATGCTATGACTTTGGTCATATCATGGAACTGTTCTGGGTCTTAGATTTTCATTATAACAGAACCAATGTCGTGAGGCACTCTGAAGAATAACTACAGTTATCACATAAGATAAAACATGTGGTACAGTCCAGCGCAGCTAGCATTTAGTGGACATTTGCCATGACCGGTATCAATGTGTTAATCATCATTTTGAAGGACAGGACCAACACTCCATGAGAGTGGGATGCACAGAACTATCGATGACTTGGGTTGAAAGGAAGTACTCATTGGATAGTTGTTAAATAAGTAAGTAAATAGTAAATGTTAGCAAGAATCTTAAAGATTCTTAACCAGGTCCCTAGATTTCTATCAAAGCATTCATCATTTTAATTCATATATTTTTGCATGTCCCTAAGTTAATTTTCTGATTTCTAAGTTTCCAAAATAGCGTGAATTGACTCTTTTCTGTTTTTATTTCAAAAGTACTTATTTTCTCTGTTTACCTACTGCTCTTCATTCCAGACACAGAGGCGTCTAATATTAATACATCTGTATAACTTTGTCCTGCTCTGTGCAATTTTTGACTCATATCATGACATTTATTTCCAAAAGAGGAAGCCACAATGATAGGAAGCCTCTTCAATTTTAGTTGAAAAGCTGTCAACTTAATGGGTTCATGTTGACAGACCTAAGATTATTTACTCCATGTATGTTTATATTTATTAAGATTCATGTGGTAGGGTTTTCTTCATTTTCAACTTGTCAACATGAGAAGCAAAATCTTTCAAAACATAAATTCTAGTCTTGGATTTCATTAAATGAAATCCTTATTGATGCAAAGTTAGACCCTGAAGATGTAGAACATCCAAATTTGACAAGTCAACTGAGAGATGGTAATTAATGTTCATGAATGTTTATCATGTACCTAACCCAGCTAATATTCAAAATTAAGTCAATAGTCCTTGCTAAGTACTTCAATATGGTACTATGGATCTTAGATAGACAGATGGTAGATACATAGATGATTGATATGTAGATGTAGATGATATAGATATGAGACTTAGAATTCAACTTTCACCCCAATTCTCCCTAACCTTTGGAGCCAGGGACTGATTTCACTTACCAGTGGCCAATGACTTAATCAATCATACCTACATAATGAAGGCTAAATAGATACTCTGGAACAAGAACTGGAGTGCCTCCAAGGTGATAAACATACATGTACCAAGATACTGACATACCCAGAGAGGCCACCATCACTATGTGTCTTGCCCTTTGCCTCTCTTTGAATAGATGTTCTTGATTTGTATCCCTTATAATAAAATGGCAGTTGTGAAGTGTAACACGATTCTAAGTTCTGTGAGGTGAATTATCAGACCTAAGGATAGAAACAGAAGTGTCTTATCCTGGGATCCTGAGCTCACAACAAACATCTAAAATGAAAGCAATCTTGTGGGGTTCAGTCCTTAAATCTGTGAAATCCCATGCTAAATGTGGGCAGTTAGCATTAGGCTATGATTGAATTATAAGATGCAGGTGAACTCATATTGGAGAGATACATGTATCTTACTAATAAAACAAGCAAAAGAAAGTTTAAAAGGAACAACAGTTTGTCTTAGTCTGTTTTCTGACACTATAGCATAATACCGTAGACTTGGTTGTTTTTATACAAATAAGAGGTTTATTCAGCTCTGGTTTGGAGCCCAGGAAGTCAAAATCATGGTATTGGCATTGGTCCAC
The DNA here is from genome assembly GCA_902168405.1 of Peromyscus aztecus. Classification (NCBI taxonomy): domain Eukaryota; kingdom Metazoa; phylum Chordata; class Mammalia; order Rodentia; family Cricetidae; genus Peromyscus; species Peromyscus aztecus. The sequence goes on from CABHPQ010146564.1 coordinate 16,393, forward strand.
TCAGCATCTGCTCAGGGCCTTCTTCTTGCATCATAACAGAGGGCACCATGTGACAAGATAGAGTAAACATTATAGAGAGAGCTTGCTTTTTTTACATAAAGTCATTCACTCATCCACAAATATATTAATATATTTGTGAAGGGAAGTTCTCATGACCCAGTACCAAGACCTACCTCTAAATACCACAAATACAACAAAACACCTGATCTCGTGTAATGTATAAGGAAAAGATTTATTTAGCCCACAGTTTTAGAGACACAAGTCCAAGGAAAGTAGCATTATCTGTTAGGTCTCTGGTGAGGTCTCTTTGGCAACATGGCAGTTGGTGTGGAGATGGTGGTATGTTCAAAAGGTAAAGATAAACAGGTATTCCCTTTGAACTTTCTTTTGCTTGTTTTAGTGATAAGATACATGTATCTTTCCAATACAAGTTTACCAACATCTTATAATTCAACCACAGTCTGATGCTAACTGCCCACATTTAGCAAAAGGTGATATGTCAATAGTGAGACAAGAAGCCAGAGAGATTCAGGCCTCAGACTCATTGTCTTGTAGAAGAAATTCTAAACAGTCCTAGTAAATAAGAAACACAGAGCCAAATACAGAGTTAAAAGTCCAAGAGGTCTGAGCACTAGGGAAGAGCCAAGACCACCTTATCTTATCACTCGCTGCCGTCTTTCCCCTGAGAGAAAGACCTTCTTCCTGTGTGTCTTGTGTTTTATTGCTTTCCTGTTCTGCCTTCTCATTAGCTCTAAGCCCAGCCACATGACTTCCTCGTCACTGCCTGTCTATACAGACCTCCTAGTCTCTATGGTTAGTATTGGGATTAAAGACTCAAGGGTCACCACGCTTGGCTGTGTCCTTGACCACACAGAGACTCTTCCTGCCATGTGATCAGATTAAGGGCGTGGGCTACCACCACTTGACTTCTATTCCTGGCTCACTAATGACCTCTGAACTCCAGGCAAACTTTATTTATTAACATACAAATAAAATCACATTTCAGCACAATTAAAATATCACCACGTTGTCTTCTTAACAACTCACTTTCTTGATATACTAACTGGGGTCCCAAGATGACTGTGTTAATTCCGTCTAAGCAATCAGCTCATCTGGTTATTCCCCACTAGGTCCACATCTCTTAAAGAGTCTGCCACCTCTCATACTGCCACACTGGGGACAAAACTTCCAACCTGTGAGCGGTTGGCATACACATTCAAACTTTATTTAAACCTTAACTTTCCACCTTTTAAACCATAGCAGTGCCCAACATTATGTCTTCTTATGCTTTCTCAATATGTTTTCTAAGGAGGCTGCCTGCCTTCAAGTCAATTTACAGCCTATCTTCTCTGCATGATATTCAATACCTCACGATGGAGAAAGAATAATTCATTTCATGGCTGAGCAATGACAGTCTGGCTTTCATCAGTCCATGTTTCCAAGCAAAATGGAGTTGAGAACTTTGACCATTGGCCTTTGCCACTAAACCAGATGACTGAGCAAAAATGACTCGTCCTGCATTTCACTGGGTAAGCATTTGTCCATTCTTCAGATTCCTACCACCCCCTCCCCAAATGAGTATCCAAAATCCTGAAAATTAATAGGAAGTCAACTTGACCTCAGGTCCATTCAAGACATTGCAACCAGCAATGAAGCCAGAACGTTTGTCCCCACCATCTGTGTCTTGTGTGACTATTTTTTAATGAGTCCCACCTATAGGTGGGAATAATTGTCATCTTTACAGCCCTGGGAAATCTATGGAGTTTTCAGCTTTGACTCCAAAGTTTTGATTATATCCATTATTCTATAAAGACTCACAATGAGGAAAAAGACTTGGGAATAAATTATATACATATAAACATATATACATACACATATGTATATATATACTTGTAAACACACATATATACATACAAACATATAAACATATATATGTGATATGTACGTGTGTGTGTGTGTGTGTGTGTGTGTGTAAGTTGGCTTTTAACAAGCTTGTGGGGGAAAAGAAAGGTGTTCTCCACATCCTGCCCAAACCACCTCACAGCACTTGGAGAGGCCATAAGAGTTCTTGAAAACACTTTTGGTTGGAAAACAGCACGCACAAGCAGCCATTATTGTTTCTAATTGTTGTCTTATTATTTCATGTTTGCTGGGACTATGGAACCAAGCCCTTTCTAAGCTAGAAAGTGTGTATAATAAAAAAATATGTGCTGAGGAATAATTTTTCTTAAGGTTTATTTCATTTTCAAAATAAAATAAAATAAAACCCACCATGGATCAGATGAAATGACCCGATTAAAGACAATCTCTCCCCTCCTGCGTGTCTTTTCATAGCTGTGAGACCTAGATTCCCAAGGTATTATTTTTGACTGTTTTCCTAAATCACCAGCATATTGAAAACAGCTGTTAGGTAGGTTCAGCGCTACAGGGAAAGTGCCAGGGGTATCTTTTTCCCTCCCATGTGAGCTGAGCCAGTGCCCAGCCAGTGACCTTGAAGCCTTTGTGATTCGGGCGAGATGCGCCTTAGTTGAAATATATTGTTTGTAAAAGGTTATTATTCCCACCCCACTGGATTGGTGAAATTGAATTTTCAGCTCAGGTATAATTAATGAGAGGTGGAGATGCTGAAATTCTCCCACTAAGCCCACCAGGAAAAGGAAAGCAAGTGTGGCTGGCCACCTATGTGTCCTTGGTTGCCTTACCAGGCTCAGGTCAACCATTCAAGGTAGATATTTTTCTCCAAATCTTACAAAGAAGGCTGTAAATTCAGAGATGTGAAAAGACAGAGTCTTCCTTTGGAGGCCATGGATCCTAGTGGGTGGCCAAGAAGGGACTGGGCCTGGGTCTGACTGCTCCAAAAGAAAACCCCAGACCAAGAAAATCATACATAGTATGCACAAATATGAGATCGACGGCCAGCAGCTCCAGACACAGTAAATGTTTAGCAAATGCCCAGGGCATTGAACCTTGTGTTTTGATTTAAAGTGAAACCATCTGAAGAGACCTCTTTTCCTCCTGGAAAGCAAGCTTTAGGTGGGGAAAGAGATCTGAGAAGCTGTAAAGCACCAATACGGCTGTTGGTCTCCCAAGCTGTCAATGGCCAGGAGAAAGAGAAAAAGAAAGCTGCTCCCTCAGAGCTGTGGTCTTGTGTCTGGAGTGCTTAGGATGGCTGTGGGGGTTACAGCAGATGGTGAGATCTGAAACCCCATCCACCTCCCTTGCTCCAGCACAGGGGAGTCACTGTTGAAAAGCACCAGAAAGTTCTGTGTTCTAAAGATTCGTGGTGGGAGAAGCAACCCCATCCTGACCATCAAGTTTGGCTTCCGTCTCAGACAGGCCCCAGCAGTGGAGTAATTAGACCAAAGATTATGTTTTAGGAAACCCTGCCCCCAGTGCCCAGCCCAGACTTGTTTAGAGGCAGCTGCTCTGATGTTAAAATGAAATAGGACATATAACCAGATTATGGGGAGATCATTGCTATTAATGGCAATAATTGCCCTCTGTTCAACTAGCTTCCTGAAATAAAAACATCAAAGCAGCAGCTTTCAACTACTTTACTCGGCCCCCTTGGTGAACCCTTTGGGCCCGGGTGTGTTTCTGAGGCATCTGAGGAAGAATCGGAAGAGAGGAGAACAGGACAACGCAAGAATGTTTTATGTTTTGCTGTAAATCAGTGGTTCTCAACCTATGGGTCATGACCCAACAGGGTCGTATATCAGATAACCTCCATATCAGATATTTGCATTACAATTCACAATAGCAGCAAAATTACAGTTATGAGGTATCAACAAAAATAATATTATGGTTGGGGGTCACCATAATATGAGGAACTATGTTAAAGGGTCACAGCATTAAGAAGGTTGAGAACCACTGTTCTAAACTTTTACACTAAGTACACAGAATCTCAATTGCCCTGGGGTTATATCATTGAGAGGGAGGGAGGAAAAAGGAGATGGAGGAGGGTGAAGAGGAAGAGGAGAGAGAGGTAGGTGGGTGAGGTAGATTGATTGGTTCTAACTCTACCCTATGGACAGTTAATATGGTAACATTATTTTTAGGCTAAAACTCTTCAACATGTTTTTAAATCTACATCATTTATTCATGTGTGCGTGCATGACTGAATGTGTAGGTAGACATCAGAGGACACCATGATGGAGTTGGTTTTCTCCTTCCACTAAATGGGTTCCAAGGATCGAACTCAAGTCATTGGGTTTAAGGACAAGTGTCTTTATTGGTTAAGCCATCATACCAGGCCCCAAAATTCTTTGAAACAATTGGGATGCAATTATTTCAGCCAATGGTGGTGAGGCCAAAGATGTGGGAAAGTGACACAGTATAGAAATCAATGTATCAGTATACAAGGCAATGGAGAGGCGGAGTACTCTTGGGAAAGGCAACTCTGGCCATTGGAAGTATCACCAGCCACCATAGAACTGTGCTAGGAAAGAGAGCCCAGAGCCTCTAGACAGGGAGAGTAGTTGTTAGAAATCTTCAAGAATTAAAAACCCGTAGAATTCAGTGAGTGGAATGGATGTGGACAGGGATGACATTCATGAAGTTTGACAAGAAACACAGTCCAGGCACTGAGCCATCAGAATACACACCAGCCAACCACAACAGCGGGCCCAACTATGACCACACCCTGACTGACAGCAACCCAGGCAGGGTGGGGGACAGGGTCTGTTTACACACACCTTCCACTCAGGTGCCTGTCTGAGTGGATGATTGCTCTGAGAAAGGCCCAGTTTCCACACATTTGGGGCTTTGGAGTTTCTGCCCTTGGAAGTGCAGGGGGGGGGGGGGATGACCAAAATCATTAGGGTCAGCGACTGGAAGCCCTAGCAGGTCAGGCTCAGTCACCTGTCCTCAAAGGGCCAATTAGACAAGCAAGTGACAGTGAAAAGCAGAAAAAGGAAACTTATTTGATAAGATCACATTGTAAAAAGGAAACAAAGAGACCTAATGACTTTCTCCAACCCTGCAGGTCCATCTTCAGGGCCCTGAATGAGATTTGGGTTTAAATAGAAGTCAAAAGGTATGAATAAATAATGGAACTGGCCTGGTCGAGATGTGGCCCCGCCCATCATCACGATCTCATTTCCGGTCTGTCTCACAAGGTGGTCTGACAAGCTGTCACAACTGTGCCAAATCTCTTTCCCTGGGCAAATTCCTTTTCTGGCTGTCACCAGGGTCCTAGGCTTCTCCTTCCCAAGTATGAGACTCCTGGAGAAATTCCAGTTTCTTGGGGTTTGTTATCTCAGTCTTATAGTGAAAGGTAGAGTCACAAGTATCTCTTAAGAAGGTCTTTGTTCCTGCCAGGACAGTCGTGATGATGAGCCGAATCTGAGCCTGGACCATGAGAAGCCCCACATGCTACCTCTTGTATAACTATACATTGTCCCAAGATCATGTGAGATTTCCAAAGAATGAGAGATGCCCAGAGTGAAGCAGTCACCCAGTAACCTATGCTGAAGCTATGGTGTGCCAGGCAACAGCCAGTCAACACTTAGACATGTGAGTGAGCATAGACAAGCGCATCACAGCCTCCCAGATGATCCTGGGTGACTCCTGATAGTAGATGCGGTCCTACTGTGTACATTAAGGTTCTGTGGTTGTTTGTAATGTATCTTTATTATGCCAACAAATAATGAATACATCTTATCACTCATATACAACCATGCTTGCCAAAATGGTCAATATGCCATGCAATTCTTACCAATGTTCTCAATACAAAGAGAAAATTATTTAACAGGGAAAATACGTCTGTAGATGACTATAGTCTCCCAAATGACTGCATACATCACGTGTTCAATTAGGGGATGTGTACAAATGAAAGAATTGGCTAGACCACTGCCTCTGCTAGCTGCCCTTGGCTCCAGCACCCAGCACTGGCATTAGGCACCACTTCATGGTTGTTGATTCAATGTGTTGGGGCTTTAAAGCACCAGCAAACAATGTACCTTTCTTCTTATTGTTATAAACTCAGAGCCAAGCAACACATATATGGGAGCCAAGCAGATATATATTAAAAGTGATCAGTTTAGGGGCTGATAAAAGGTAGTTTAGAGCCAAGCATAATGGCACAGGCCTGAAATACTAGCACTCAATAATCTGAGGCAGGAGGGTTCTGAGGTCAAAGCTAGCCTAAGCTATATAGTAAGACCCTTAAAAATATAAACAAGGCTAGAGGTCATGGCATGGCTTTAGATCACTGGATATGGGGGTGGGGGGAGTCAACACTTTGGCCGGATTAAACCCACACCCTGTCACAAAGGGCTGACTGATGGGCATGACTGAGAAAGAACAAGACATTGTTCCCACGAAGGCACTAGAAGGGCCTGTCTCCTCTCAGAAAGTGAAGTGAGGCCAGAACGGAGTCTTTCTGGAGGCCCTCCATGTAGGAAGTTAAGGTTGAGGGCAAGTGTCTCGATGATAATCCCCTGCCCCAGACTGTCATGCACATTCCAGTAATGTTGCTGCTCATTCTGCTGCTCACAGGTGACTCTCATGTAATCCAGATACATACCCGGTGGAGCCAATAGAATGCCTTCCAAACTCTGAGCACACAGACTACCCAGCAAGGAGCACTCGGGCCAGGGCTGGGTGCCTCCTGGAGAGGTCTAGCAGCTGTGCTGTGAACTCAGGGCCCTACACTTGGTGCCTGAAACAAAGCACACAAGGCAATCCTGCTGTGTTACCACTTGGCCATGTATCCTTCGGGAAATGACTCCATCTCTGAGTCTCCATTTCCTCATGTAAGATGGGGATCATAATAGAGCCTCAGGAGTATGCTGTGAAGTTCAAATTAAATAATTCCTGTGTTGTCCCGTGGTAGTTAGTACAAGAGTTCTCAGTGAATTCATTTGTATGTTACATCACAATATTCGCATATGTGGGGTAGATGCATCTGGCGGTGACTTGAAAGGGTCTGGGGGTACCTAGTCACTGTTTCTCTGGGCTTTTGTGGCCCAGCTGAACCCTCTGCCTGACATCTCTTGAGTTCACCTCTTGCTTCCCAACCATTTTGTCTGAGCTGATTGTGCTAAACAGATTTTGTTCTTTCAACTCTGTGTCTTCCTGATGGTATTTCCTTTGCTTGACCACTCTAGTTATCCCATTCACTTAGCCTGGCTAACGGCTGCCATGGAGCATGGACTGAGATAAGAATCATTTCATTCATTAGTTCATTCATGAATTCAAGGAAAAATATACCTTACTTAGGCTGCCATAATAACATACCAAAGACTGGGGGAAGAGGGGCTTACTTATAGATACCAGAAATTTACTTTCTCAGCTCTGGATCTAGCAGCCTAAGATGAAGGTGTCACTGGGTTGTTTCTCCTGAGGCCTCTCTCTGCCTGGCAGATGGGCATTCTCTTTTCTGAACTCATCCGCTCTTCCCTCTGGGCACACCTGTCTCCTTCTGTCTCTAAGAGGACACCAGTTGTATTGTATTTGGCTTCATTCTAGCAACCTTGTGTTGCCCTAACTCTTTACAAACCCTGCCTCCAGACTTATTCATGCTCAGAAGGACATTAGAAGGTGGTTTTGAGAAGGATAAGGTGAAGCTCATTTGTTGGCCTGACTACAAAGCATTTCCTATTTTCCACCTCTGGATACAAAGACACTTCAATGCATCTACGTACCTCTGGAAATATCATAGTTGTATATTCTTCCAGAACAGGGAAGTGCTTCTCCAACCAGACTTCAAACAGAAAGGAAAGCCACTGAGTTGATCTTAGACACAGGTTAGGCTCTTCAGACACAATGTTGAATCACATAGAGTAGAAGACAAAGGGTATTTCTGAATAAGTGAATGTCCATGCTACCTCTTATGATTAAGCTACATCCTTAGGAGGAAGCAGAGCCTAGTAGAATACAGAATAGATGATAATAATGTTCTACACTGAAGAGTTCTCATGGAAGGAGTCCTTCCTTACATTTGTTTTTCCCTCTTATGCAGTCCTTTGACAGAGGTGACAGCGGTGATGTGGGTATAATTACCTTCATTTTCAGAGGGAAAACATCTGAAGTCCAGAGAAATGAGGGATCTTGGCCAAATTTCCACGGTAGGAGAGCAGCTTCACAGGGGCCACGCTACCTCAGGGCAACCACGGCTTTTGAAATTGCAGCGAAAAGAAACGAAAACTCGAAGCTGATTGCTGGAGAAAGCATCACTGTAACTAAGACCACACATCCTGACTCCCCTTGAGCTGCAGCTTCCATCACCCTGTCTTCCCACGGTGATGGGAGCTGTACGAAGCCTTCTGGGTAAACACCGCTCTCATCTTGTTAAAGTCTGAGGTTCTAAATCTTAAGCTGTTCGCGAGCCTTGCCCTTTCAATTCAACATTTATTAAAGGGGGAGTGAATATTTGCTGCTCGTGGAATCTAGGTCTCATTACTCATGTTTCTTCCCTCCAGAAGGAAGTCGTCACACGTTTAATAATCCTTGGCTGGGCTGGCTGGGAGCAGCCAACAAGCACCTCAAGCATCCGGCATGCCCTGGCTGCGGCAAGATGAGGGGAACGTGGGAAACTATGGGATTTATTTTTAACAGTCACTTGAAAGCAAGAGAGTCATCGAAGAGGCTTGGGACAAAAGACGCTGAGATCCCTGTGTAAATGAGGGGACATGTTCCCCAGCCTGAGTGTGGCACACACAGAGGGAGCTACCTCAGGTGCTGGCTTCACCATGGTTGCCATGAGATTTGGAACAAGTACCTGGTCTTCCCTAAATTTCAGCTTTATCATCTACACAACAGAAATTACAGTAAGACACACCTTGAAGGTTGTAAAAATTTAAATGAATTGATCCACATAAAACTTTTATCACCAAGACCTGGTGCATTAAACACAGCAGGCCAGCCTGAGGATAGTCTAAAAAGGACCCCAGAAATGACCTACACCCCAGTGTGGCCAGCTTATCCCATCCTTCCTCTCTGATCAGGGTACCCTCATGGTGGCACTCTAAAGAACCACAGCCACCCTCTTCTTCATCCGTTTGTGGCCTCTACCCTCTGCCCCTCTGTTTTTACTGAAACACACCTTATATATCTCAAATTTTCATCAAATTTGATTTCTAACACTCCAGACCTTGCCTACTCTCACAGCGTTCATGTGACAGCCTTCCACTCCATCTCATGCTCTTATTCCCAGGCAGGGCTCTTTAACTGGGGGGACAAGATCATACTGGGACTAGACCAAAACAAAACAGAGGAAAGTTGAGTGGAAGCGAAGGAGGGCTCGATGGCTGGAGCCACAGACGACCCTCTACAGTCCCAAGAATTCGAACGTCACTAGCCACAACGGTTCCGGTCATCTCTTCCTGTAAAACCTTTTGGTCATCTTTCAAGTCACACCCAAGTTGACCTCAGAACTGCATGCCTCTCTTTCTTCCCAATACCTCATGGTCATCTTGACCTCTGCCCAGCTTTAATATTGTGTCTTACACAATAGCGGGGCTTCCTGAAACTCCTGTTTGACTAATTTCTTTAACAGGCATATTTGCCTGGGACCTGTGTGCCAAGAACTTGCTAGGCACTTTGACAGTGGTTTTACTTTCATTTCCAAGAGTCTGGTAGGAAGATCTGACCTGTCAATTACCAATTTGCAATAAAGCATGGTACATGCATTATACCAGGCTGGGAGGTTCATGGAAGGTTTTCAGGAAGAGACACAAACACATTTTTAAAGAGTCATATAGCCAAGTCCCTGGTAGAAGAGACTAAGGAGGAAAGGGGTGCACAAAATAAACGTTCTTGACAGTACCATGTGCTTAAAGGGTGCAACTGGAGACTGGAGGAGTGTGTTTGAAGAGCTACATGCTTTTTCATCCATTGCCACAAATGCATGCATTAAAAGGCAATATTAGAGAAACACAGGCACAGGATGCTGAAGTGGTCACTTCTGGAGCTGAAGACTCCAAGTGAGGGAGCCATGCTGTCAAAACCATGCCAAACAGGCAGGACAGAAGGCATGGGGATAACCCCATCTGCCACTGAGTGCCACACCAGAGACCACCCTGCATTCACTCAGATCTGCAAGAGCACATCCCCACCCAGGAGCCACAGAAGGCAGGAGGCTAGGGACTTGACTGGATGCAAGGGGAAAAGCAGCTTGACCTCTGAAGTGACTCTGCAGTCTCTACTTTCCTGAGCACAGCAAAGAAAAATAAATCATCCATCACGTAGCAGGGGCCAGAGCTTGCTGCATGATTGTCTAATTAGGTGTAAGATTACACCACAGACCTGGTTACAGGAGGCCAGCAGGGATCAAATGCAACAGCATCAGACCAGACAAGAACAAGCAAGCCCCTGCTCAGAATGAAAACAGGGGGGATGTAAAAGCCACCCCTGCCCCTGGTCCCCACCTCTCCTCACCCATCAGCTTCCCATTAGAATTTGATGAGAGCTCTAGAGAGCAGAAGATTTGCTGCTAAGATTTTACACTCCATTTCATCTCTGACAAGGGTCTCTGATTACCGACAGGATAAGTTCTGAAAGAACCAAGGAAATAGACAACGACCATAAACACAATTTGCTTTTTATTAAACATTACTGCAAAACAATTGCTATGTGGAAACATTGCTATAGCTGCAGGATACACCAAAGCAATTAGAATGTGACCTTTTCTCAAGGAGTTCACAGCCATGTAGGGAGAATGAGTCAAAAACCTAGAGTAACTGTTGCTGAGTGAAGGTTTCTCATTCTTATCAATTGGGTTGATTTTAATGGTCCATGGGGAGCATCCAAAAGTTGTCCCAGAAGACAGCTGCTTAAAGTATTAAAGGTAAGTAGAATTTAATCAGACAATGAAGAAGAAAAGGGCTGCTGGCCTGGGGCTGACGTGAGAAAGAGAAGGCGTTTTAAGGAAGGACAAGAACCATATTGACTTAACTCTATGATTTCACTATGTCAGGTAATTGAATTATACATTCTCAAGGGAGAATAGAAAGGAAAGATATGTCAAATTAAGCAATAGAAGGGAAAGATATGTTACATTAAGCAAATACATTTAAAAGTTGTATACCTACAGATACCGTAGACTTCTACACTTCTTTTATGTCCTAATCCAAGTGTCGTTACATCATCTGGACAGTCAATGTACAGCACTTCTTGGATGTTAGCTATTATGCAGAGCATGAGAGTAAGTCATGACTCTACAACACATACTCAGCATCTTGACCTCATTTGGACCTTTATGTGCTGTGGGATGTTCCCTATGCTGTGAAAATGTGTTGCTATGATTGACTGATAAATAAAATGCTTATTGGCCAGTAGCCAGGCAGGAAGTATAGGATAAGCAGGATAAGCAGAGAGGAGAATTCTGGGAACAGAAAGGCTGAGTCAGGAAATGCTGCCAGTGGCTGCCATGAGGAGCAGGATGTAAAGTACCAGTAAGCCACAAGCCACGTGGCAAGGTATAGATTTATAGAAATGGGTTAATTTAAGATATAAGAGCTAGATAGCAAGAAGCCTGAGCCACACGGCCATACAGTTTATAAATAATACAAGCATCTGTGTGTTTATTTGGGTCTGAGTGGATATGGGTCTGAGCAGGACTGGAGATAACTCCAGCTACATTTATGGGTGGCAATTTATGTAGTAGAAGTATCTGAAAATACCAAAGTTTCCATTGTCTTCGAAACTACTCATAGTATCCCTCCTGTGACTGGATTATGCAGTCTTAAAAATGACCTTTCTCTTAGTTTTTTGTTTTGTTTGGTTTGGTTTTTTGTTTTTTGTTTGTTTGTTTGTTTGTTTTGGTTTTTCGAGACAGGGTTTCTCTGTGTAGCTTTGCTCCTTTCCTGGAACTCACTTAGTAGCCCAGGCTGGCCTCGAACTCACAGAGATCTGCCTGGCTCTACCTCCAGAGTGCTGAGATTAAAGGCTTGCACCACCACCGCCCGACTTGACCTTTCTCTTAGTTTTGTTCTATTTCCTGAGTAACAGTAGCAAAATTATAGTTACAAAGCAGCAATGAAAAATAATTTTATGATTGGGGGACACCACAAAATGAGGAACTGTAGTAAAGGGCCACAGCATTAGGAAGGTTGAGAACCACTAACCTACACTGATGCACACTTGTAGAGACAATGTCCAATACATTTATTAGGAGAAAAGGACAAGACAATGGTTCTCCACTCAGTACTGATTTTTGCCTACATAATAAGATAAGAAAAAGAAATAAAAATAGTAAATTATCATAAATATTACAGTTGTCCAGAAACTGGAAAATATGTTATTATTATTAATAAAAGAGTAAAATCATCAATATACAAAAGTCCATTGGAGGTTAAAATTGAAGAAACTTTTACTTACAATAAGTAACATTTTAAAAGATATCATATATCTAAAATCCAATGTACATTACATTATTTATGTATAGTAAATATATATATTTTTATGTATGATGTGCAGTGAGAAAATTCTAAAATATAAAAATAAGCAAAAAGCCAATGTACTATAAAAACAAAAATAGAATAGAAAGTCATCCAATGGGATAAAATGTTTCCTGTGTCCCTGTTGATACCACTCCGAAATCCTTAATAGAAAAGATTCCCACTAAAGAACTATTGTATGTGGAAGTTTCTGTGTCCTGCCAGCAGCTCCAAAACACCTGGCAGCCACTTCCCAAATCACCACACAGAGGCTTATATTAATTAATTATAGTAATAAGCCGGTAGCTCAGGCTTATTACTAACTAGCTCTTACACTTAAATTAACCCACAGATCTTCTCTGTGTTTAGCCACATGGCTTGGTACCTTTTCTCAGTACAACATTCTCATCTTGCTTCCTCTGCATCTGGCTGGCGACTCCTCAACTCTGCCCTCCTTATTCCCCTCATTCTCAGTCTGGCTTTCCTGCCGAACTTCCTGCCCAGCTACTGGCCTGTCAGCTTTTTATTAAACCAATTTGAGTGAAAAATCTTTACAGTGTACAAGAGGATTATTCCACAGCAAACTGTAGTTTGGAAAAGATTTCAAAAGCATTCATAACTCATTTCACAATCTAGGAGTTGAATGTAAAAGTTCTTTGTAGATGATATTTAGTGTGAATAAAATGAACACTAAAAATACTGTGAGCACAAAATCTGAATGTAAGAAGTCATAAAGAAAAACATTGCTTCTCTTTTTAAATACACCCTTTAATTAAAGTCATTTTATTTGTTTGTGCTAAACAGGTTTGCTTTATATAGCTAAGGCTAGCTTTTCACATATAACCCTCCTGACATGAGAGCTAGTATTAGAAACAATACACTGTTAGGCCTGACAATCACTGCTAATCTAATAGTAAGAGACAGTACTTTTAATTTCCTGCATGTACTAGTGTCTTAAATTTTCTTTGAGACATGGTTTACAAGGATGGGTAAAGGTTTGGCAGGAATTTTATACTCACGTGATAATCAAATGCAGCAGCATTCTCAAAACCAGGGGAAGTTGGTATAATTGATTTTAGGCTACATTCATAGACATACACCCTGGGACCACTCACAGCTTACACATCTGTCTGCTTACAAATGCATCTTAGAAATTTCAAAATGCACCACAGAAATATTTAGAGAATAAAGAAAAACCTTCATATGGAGTAAACATGCTGGCCTTATCAAGATAGAGCAGAAAATACTGGAGGAAAAGGAAGTAGAAATATAGTTGGAACTCTGGAGAGCAAAGCTGGGGCTGGATTGCAAAGGCATCATGAAATGCCCAGGAGGACCTCCAGCCAAACATTTCACTACACACCTTTCCCTGTAAACAAAAATAGGAATGTCTAAATTCCTGACATGTGTAAACCTGTGCAAACTACATACCAGCATTTCTCTACCAACCAGCTAAAGATAGGAACATTTCCTTCCTGCAACCCAGAGCATTGCTGTAGACAGCTCCTGCAAAGCTCATGCTCTCCCACAGATCTCTGCTCTAACACAGATCAATGGCAAGGTCCTATCCAGTGTTAGGATGTCCATGCTCTCTATTATCTAAATGCTTATTAGATGACAATGCGGATGAGCTAATTCTCCAGCAGCGGGAACATTGAAGGGATGAACATGGTTGTATAGCAAAAGGAGAAAGAAAGACCAAGAAGGGATTGAGGGTGGGTTGATAGACGATGAGTTTACACTAAATACATCCTTGCCTCCGGCAACAAGGAAGAGGAGAGTGGGGCGGTCTCAAGATTTATTTCACAAATAACTTGATAGAGCTGCAAAAACAGATTAGATACTTAAGAAAAAGACTGTTGATGGAGGTGTTCCTAATCTTGGTAGGTCCTGGCGCCTCTGCTAAAAGACAGCCCACTAGAAGAGGACCAGGGATGTTAAGGCACAGGGAAGATGAGCTTGAACCTGTGAAACTGAGGAGTCTAAGGCATTGTCTGTCCAGACCAGAGCCCTGAAGAATGAAGACAGTTAGGTGACTTTTGTTCTTGATTGGTTCTTTTTGTAGTCCTGGGAGTTGCTAGGCAAGCACTCTATCACGGAGCTACATTCCTAGACCCCTCATGCACCCTTGCCTTTCAACTTATTTATTTTGGGACAGAGGGCTCCCTAAATCACCCAAGCTGTCCCTGGACTCTCTGTAGCCTAGATTAACCTTGAATTTGTGATTCCTATGCATATATATATATATGGATATATGTATGTGCATGCATGCATGCAAATATGCCACTGTGCTCATGTGGAGGACAGAAGATTACTTGGGAGAGTTGATTCTCTCTACCTTGTGGGTCACAGAACTTAAGTGTAGGTGATCTGGCTGGCAGCCTTTACCCTGCTTAGCCACCTCACAGTCTCCCGTATGTGACTCTTAACTACCTTCTGTAATTATGTGCATTTTACAGGGCAGGCCAGGTCAGACTTTCTCCAGCACAAGTGAATATGTGCATGTCTGTAGAACTGAAATAAAAATTGTCCAAAATCACTTGTCCCTCCTCTGTGGAGTGCACTGCAATATTTTAACTCCATTATTTTCAGTGCCAAGAGTGACCCATAAGCTAGATTTCATGACACAAAGTTTAGACTCTAGCCAAAGGAAATTGGCTTAAAGAGGACCATCCATTTCAATTACTCAAGTATCATGTCATTAAAAGACACTGGGTGGTGGGAGCTGACCAGCTTTGGTTTAAATTCCAGAATTCTAACTGGGTGACCTTGGCAAGTCTGAGTTAAGGGTTTCCGATCTGCAAAAACTGAAATAATAATAATACGTGTCTCCTAGGCTTGTGGTGATGATAAAAACAAATTATTAAGGCATTTCCCTCCATGAAGCCCACTAATTTCCTGTCAATGAATATCAAAGCTTAACTACTCAAGCTAAAAATTACAAGAGGATAAAGATTGAGCATTCTCACTTTACTCAGAGTTAAGGGTGAGCTGTGCTGACACCCAGATGCCTTGAAATCTTGTGTAATCGAGATGTCCTGTGACCCAGTAAGGTAATTCTGGGAAGGAAATCATCCCGCATTGTGAAACTCTGGAGATAAGCTGTTTTATTAACAGAGTGGCCCCAGAGGGCGGAAATGAAACAGGATTCTTCTTCTTGATGGATATCTTGAAAACATGATGATTAAACACATAATCAAAAAAAAAATCATAGTCTGATGTGTCCAAAACCTGAACAAAGGTTTACAGCTGCATACTCAGAAGTCAAAAGGAAGCATTAAAGGGAAGTAAAGAAAGAATGGCAGGGTTAATCAAGTAAGCACCAGGGTCAAGGAGCATTCTGCAATCACATAACCTTGAAATTGGCCACACAATATTGAACACATGCTTAATATCTGTGCCTCACTTTCCCCATATGTAAAATAGGGACAAAGAATATCCCCATTACAACTGTGTATCAGTCAGTACTGGACACAGAGCTAAGTAGTGAACAACAGAGTCAAACAAGAAGGAAATGAAAAACAGTATTCAACACAGAAGGTACACATTCTCCGGGATTTACTAATAATGGCTGGTGATTGGAGAAAGGTGAGATTTCTTTATGTCTGTGGTTTTAAACGGAATCTTTAAACCATGCTGATTGGAAGATTGTATCTGTGGGTATCTAATTTTTGAGAAAGTATCTCAGTTATTGGCAGGTTTACAACTCAGTCAATTTTGACCAGAATAAAGACATTTCATAGCTTTGTGGATGTCATCTTTGAAATCTTTGAAAACAACAGCAGCTCTGGTTTTTTTTTCTAACACACACACACAAGTTGCTTTTTCTGATACATCATATTCCCCACATTCAAGCTTATGAAAACAAACAATTAGACATAGTAGTTTCAGATGATGACATTTTCTTCTGTCTCTTCCTGATTATGGGAATGGATAACACAGGCATGCACTTTCATGCTTCCATGTTTTCAGTCACGCTCTGACTTCCACTTAGAATGCCCTTTCTCCTTTCCTTCCCCAAGATAAATTCTCCCTCATGCCATGAGATCCAACCGAAATCACCTCCTTTTCCTGATTTGACCCTAGCCCACCTCCTGCTGACAGAAGCATTCCTCTGCTGCCACAAGTCTCTTCTCCTGTGACTAAACTTCAGCAAGCAGATGCATAAATAAATGAACACCATTTCTTTTCACAGATAGCAGAATGTTCTATAAGTCAATTAGGGTTAAACTGCTATAGCAACTAGATTCACCCCAAAAGTGAGCACTCAATAAAAGATTATTAGATGAATGGAAACCATCACCGTGGTCCTTCCTATTCTGTTTTTTCCCCCCTGCTAGACATTTAACCACTACATGGCTAATTTTCCATAGTGTAGGTCATTGGTAAAGCTCAGCATTTTGCCCTCTGCAGAAGCTAAGGAACTAATGTCCCTCCTCTTCTCACCCCTGGCATTTCTGGAAAAGAACCAGGAAGACAGACTCAACCATCCCAATGATCCCATATGACACTGAGTTTCAAAGGGACTGGCTTTGTAAGTGATCCTCAGGGGGATGGCAGTAGTAAGAGATTTACATGGCAAGAGGTGAGGATGGGCACAGTGCTCCCTGAGATGTGTGTTGATTTGGAAAGCACAGTCCCCCCAAATTGCAAGGAGACAAAAGAAAGATTGTCAAGGCATCTTGACAGGCAAGTCCACATTCAGCCTTCTCTAGCAGAGGCAGAAGCCCTTTCCTCGCCTGGAGAGGCTCTTCTTCATTGCTGGAAGACTCCATATTCCCCTGCCTGAAGAAGATGCCCAGCGAAAAGAACCCAAGTGACTATGCTCTCTCTCTCTCTCTCTCTCTCTCTCTCTCTCTCTCTCTCTCTCTCT
>CABHPQ010146564.1:33655-43823 GCA_902168405.1 Peromyscus aztecus
TCTCTCTCTCTCTCTCTCTCTCTCTCTCTCTCTCTCTCTCTCTCTCTTACACTATCGTCATGAAGCACAGAATGAAATTCATGGGCTCTTCAGAGGATAGGAAGAAGATAATTGTAAAGTCATACCCAGGGGATGAGGACTTAGGAAGCAGGGGGAAAGTATAAGACTAGAAAGTGACAGCGCTCCAGCCAAAGAGGATAGGAAGAAGATAGTTGTAAAGTCATACCCAGGGGATGAGGACTTAGGAAGCAGGGGGAAAGTATAAGACTAGAAAGTGACAGCACTCCAGCCAAAGAGAACATAGCACATCTGTGTGAAGTTATCAGTAGAGGGTCCTTCCAGTGATCCTGGACTCGCTGTCAAGCTCCAGCACATGGGAGTTGTTGATGGAAACATGAACATAGCAACAACATAAACAGAGGAAGTTAAAATTCCAGAAACCCCCAGGTAACCATGAGAAAAGAAACTAAAGTCTTGAGGGATCAGAACTCTAAATAGATTTATCACATGTAGTCCAGTAACCCCTTACTGATGATTACAATGATGGGCCCATTCTCTCTTACCAAGATCTTAAGAGCTATGCTGATGGACAGACTGCCAGTGTCACTGAAAAGTGCTCCAATGGCATTTTTCTGAAGGGAGAAGTTCCAGGAAAGATAGGGCCACTCATTTCACTGAGATTTTACCTGCAGCTATAAACTAAATGCAGACTTCATACGGGTGGCAATATTAAAGCTGACTTTGGGGTACCCTAGACCCTCAATGGCCGACATCTCCTCAAGGACAGTGTCAGTCAGACTTTTGTCTTCCTGACAAAATAGCTGTGAGAAACAACTTGGAGGAAAGATCTACGTTGGCTCACGTTGACCCAATCCATCGTCACTGGTTCCAAGTGTCTGGGCTTATGATGAGAAAGAACACCATGGCAAAAGGGTGTGCCCAAATAAATAACCTTGATCACATCATAGAAGCCAGGAATCAGAGTCAGTAAGGGGCCAGAGCCAAGGTTTATCTTCTGAAGGCACACACTCGGTAGCTACTCCCTCCATTTAGGTCCCAACTCCACTTCCCCCACATCCTAATAACGTCGTTATATTGAGTCCAGTGAGGGATTAATGCTTATTAAGCCAGAGCCCTCGGGAACCAATCACTTCACAGAAGCCCATCATCTGGCAACTGAACCTTTAACATGGGAGCCTTAGGGGAACGTTTCAGAGTCAAGCCGTAACAATGGTGTGCACAGCTTCAGGTCTCAGGCGTGACAATGTGCCACTAGTGTTGTTAGAGTCCTTGAGGCAATTTCCATACCTGGACGAACCCAAAGTCCTTTGAATGGAGAGCTAGCCAAATCCCCTTAAAGATGGAGCCATAACTCATATAAAAAACATTATAGGCATGCACTGTGAATGTTTTTACTACCTTCCCCAAAAGTACCTGTGCCTTCTTAACTTGGTAAATATACCCCTGAGGAATTAATAAGCACTGGTCTTAATTAAAGACTAAATCCCAGGCCCCAAAACCTATTGCAATTTGACAAAGAGAGTGAGAGATTAAAGAACCAAGTTGATAAAAAGAATTTTAATTCAACTTTGTTTCATTGTAAAATGTAGTAAAAACTTCATATTCATCCTATAATTTTTGCCTATAGTTCTGGGAACATACTCTTAAGAACTTGCAGAATCCACACACTGGCTTCCTAATCCATGAAAAAGAGCTAATTAAGAATTGTCAAAAGGAAGCCTCTATCCTGGCAAAATATCACATCAAGGACTGTCACATCCCTGAAGGCAGGAATCACAGAGATTGGTATACTCATCCAAGACCTGGAAGATGCAGCAGTAGTAACCCTGACTGTACCACTAGTGCCTGCCAGGTTATGTAAGGTCAGGTATCATTTATATATATAAAATACACTGTGATTACTGCCCAGAGCTGTTGAGTACAATCATCCTTCAGGGGCTCTTTAGTTATTAGTGCATTAATCAAGTTTCTTCAGAGAAAGAGAAACAGTGGTATACAGGCAGATGTATAAGATAGGGGTTGATATGAAAATTAGCTCATGTGTTTTTGTGGACTGTGTACAAAGTGGGAAACAAGGAAAATCAGAGGCACAATCCAACATATGTCCAAAGACCTGAAAACCAGGAGTGCTGATGATGTGACCCCAAGACCTGGAAACACGCTGTACATCTCAAAGGCAGAAGATGTACCTCAGCTCAAGAAAGCAGGAACAATATGCACCCTAACCCTGCCATTTTTATTCTACTGGATCTCTTAGTAGTTGGACGATGCCTACTCAGATTGGTGGGGTGGGGGTAGACCATCTTTACTGGTCCAATAAGTCAAATCTCTCCTGAAAGCAGTTCCACCGACGCGCCCAGAAACAATGTTCTAGCAGCTGTGTGGGCATCCCTTAATCACACTGATGCAGACCATTAGAAATGAAATAAGACATTTGGAGCCCTGCTGCTCTGCTAAAATTGCCAGTGAATTCAGAGTAGGAGATGGTACTGAGACAGATGAGGGTAACCTACCTCACTCTGTGTGTTCAACACTGTTAAAAATCACTGTTACTGCCAATGATAAGTTCTTTAAGTTTACATTTATAAGCACTGATGTTCATTTTTCTGTAAATAAGTGAAGATACTGGGTGAAGAGCAACTCTTAGCCCCTAACCAGCAGCTGTTAGAGTCCCGTGATGCCCTAGCTATCTTGAGCGAACAGACTGAGTCTAACAGCCAGTGGGACTCCCTTGCGTCAGCCCCAACTGTCTTGGGCACTCCATAGATGCCTTCAAACAACAATGCAGAGATTACAGCTGGTTTCCCCAGCTCCTGAAAGATCAGCTTCAGCTAGGGCTATTTCAAACCATTTCTACCTAACTTTTTGCTATTGCAGGCCTCTGTGAACTCTGGATGACCCTGTAGCCATGACCCTGAGGCTTAACCGAGGGACTGTAGTGACTGGTGCTGAGGCAAGGCTATGATTAGTCTCCAAGCCTCAGTGACTGGATGGGTGCTGAGAGTCAAGGCTGGGTTTCAACCAAGCAAAGAGCTATGATTGGTTCAAACACCTTTCTAGTGTTATGTAGTTGGCCATATAACCGTCTGTTCAAGCTCACTCAGTGAGTTAGCTGGGAGACAAGACACTCTGCAGTGCCACCTCTGGTCTCCAATGCAATATTATGTCCCAGACCTGGGGATAAGAGCGGTATACCTGCCTGCTGCCAAGGGCTAAGGGCCCCAATACCTTAGGCCTGCATACAAACTGTAACACTTGAAAGGATAAGCACCCTGAAACATCAGGCCTTCACAGGGACTGTGACACTAGAGGACTCTCCCTTGCTGAATACCTACTGCCGCTGTTTGGGGCTGCCCAACAATTAGAGAAAGAAAAGCTGCTGGAGACCGGTACATTGATGCTCACACAGCCTTCAAGAAGCAGAGACATATCTAAACCCTCACCTTGTGAGCAGTTCAGTAAGTTCATGGTGACTGTGTAGATACCGAGCCATGGCTCAAAGAGAAGATGATTGTAAGAAAGACATGGGGGGAGGGTGGGTCAAAGAATCAAGAACTAACAATTTACTGTAAGTTACACTCAGGATGCATTTTCTTCCAACTCTGACATCATTTGGGAACATATTTTCAACTCGGTGTTGTATTTAGAGTCAGTGGGTTAGTACCAAGGAAATACAATTGATGAATGCTTTTTCCTCTTTAGTTTCCAAGAAAGCAGGTGGCTGTAGTCAATTCCCTAGGTGCCTAGGTTTGTAGTTCCTTGGGTTTGGGAACAGCCCCAACCCCATAGTCTCATCACCTGGGAAGGGCGATGATTCAATCCAATGACACTAGCCATAATCATTTGAGTCTTTTATGATGCTATCCAACTGTACCTCAGGGACTTGGCCAAGATGGAAAGCAATCATTATGTTTTTAAGTCTTACCCCCACACACCCCAGTTCCAAATAAGTAGAACATCTGAAGTGTTCTCTAAACCATCTGGGCCATAGGATTGAATTTTATGATGTACTTCATAAAATACAAGTCTTAGAAATAACATACCACATTAGCAAGTAAGGGTGTGTTTAGATCCTGTGCAAATGAACTCTGAGGGTAGAAAGGAGGACCATGGGGAAGGAAGAGCTTGCAGGGGTCTCACAGAGGTTATATCTGAGTGGTGGGAGAAGCAGCTTTAACAAGACTGTGAAGAGTCTAGAAGCATGTTTCTTCTCCCCGGCCTATGCTTTTCCGATGCCACAGAACAGCGGGCACATCCAAGCTGAGTTCCCAGCTCTAGTTTCTGCCAGAGTGGAGTGAACAGTAGAAATGTCTCATATGGTTTCACACCCTACGCTGTCACAACTTACCACTACATGGAGAGAATACTGATTCACATCAATAAATCTCACAAAACTCATACCACATGTATTCCCATCCCACTTCCCCTCAGTGAAAACCTAGGGATGTCTCCAACCTCTACATCAGCCAGTACAAAGGGAAGTGTGCCATGCTGGAAGTGACAGAGAAGAGGGAGTAGCATGAATTGATTTAAGTGAGAACCTTTCTTTTTAACCCAGGAGATATGTGTATGACCATGTTAAGACATCTCTAGATGTCTTCTTAGAGCCTTGGGAGGCACTGTCCAAAGAGAAGTCCTAAAACTTCAGTGTCATTATTCTGTGCCTCTATCCCATCAACAGTCTTAATGCAGATGTCAGGAGAATAGCAGACCCTCCATCCCACTCCTTTAATGGCCTAAGATTTATCTAAGAAGTTCCTTAGACAGTAAGAGACAGGAAAACTCTTCATTTGGTGCTAGTGGATAAATGTTCCGGCCTTTACACATAGATCTGGATTCTGGGATCCTATCCAATGCACCCAGCTCCTTACACCTCCTAAATACCCTCTCCCCCAAGAAGATATGATAACAAGGATTCTCCAAGACGAAGACCATGTCCCAGGGCATGGAGTTAAAAGAGTCACTAAAAAATCATTCAAAGTACTTACTCTCTACTATATGCATGTGCTGTGAATAAGCAAAGATCCTTGATGTCACAAGCTTACAGGAAAACAGGAAAACTGGTTACAACAAATAAGTGAAAAAAACATCAGTTAGGGAAAACAGAAATAATTGTAGGTGATAAAAATAACTATGAGGAAAAATAGGTCAGAGAAATCAGTGGGGGGAGGTAGTGTCCCATATTATATAGTATAATCAAGGGTCTCCTTGATGAGCTGACATTTGAATTAGACCTGAATTGAAAGAGGAAACCAGTCATAAATAATCAGATGCAGGAATACTTATGACAGAAAAAAAAATAACACATTCAAAGACTGCCCCCTCTGGTCACGAACTTCCACATTTAGGGCCCACCTCCAAAAGGTTCCACAGTTTCCCCAAAGCTGATGAAGCACATGAGCCAGCAGAGGGCATTTCACCTTAAAACTATCACACTCCTAAACCACTAATCTTTACCTTTAGGGCTCACAAACATAGCCTTGAGCATCTTCAACCCATAAGCTTTGCAATTCATAAGAGAATCCTCATTGACATCGAGCACAAATTAGTGGATATTTCATTATCCCTACCCTTAGGAGAAGATGGTTATCTGTGGTGAGAGGTTTGAAGATTTAGTAACAAAAACTGAGAAAGCTGCATCTCAGGTCAAAGTTGAAATAATCTGACCAAGTTTGACAAGTTAAAAGATGTCAAAGCATAAGTGCATGGCCTGGAGTTGCCACAAAGAAGATACCCCATCCTATGATGAACATATGGGTGCAACGGACAGATGGAGTCACAAGCGTAAACAGCAATGAACAACAGATCTGGGGCATGTGGAACCTCTGCTGTTGGGCACATTCCTTCATTCAAAAGGAAGCTGAGAGAAAGCGTCTTTGTCTTTGACTCATGTTCATATACATATATTTACACACACACACACACACACACACACACACACACACACACACATAGATATATGTGTATATATATGTATACACCATCACCACCAAGCCAGGAAAGAGCAGCCTTGAACAATACATGAAGACAGACTGACAGCTGCATAGTCTTTCTGTATGGCAAATCCACGAGAATCACAAGCCTTCAGATGACAACTCCCATAATGAAGCAGGCTTTCCCACCAGTGGTAATGGCCTTGGGGTGCAGGCAGGACCGGATTTTGAACCAAACTAGTTAAGCCTGGTATTGGTGGGCTAAAGGCTTATTCAGTATCTCTCTGTTTCTACTGTCAGCATCCACTTCCTCCCATCCCCTCAAAGCAGGAAACAAGAGACTTTCGGCGGTATTTAGACCAATGGTCACGGAGGGCATTCTGCTCCACCAGAAAGATCAGAGATCACTCAGCTGGAAGATCTCACTTGGAAGGTTTTTCTAAGCTGTGGTGATGTGACTCCAGGCACACTACTCATGAGGTGGCTTCCTACTGCCCAGTTACTGTGACGCTTAAACCTACCTAGCTCATACAGCATTTAGAATCCTGCCTAATGTGTAATGCACAGTAGCCATGAGTAGGGGAAGCTCTTGTTCTCCCACGGTTCCTTCATATTCTTTATCAGTAATAATGGTTTCTCTGTTACTGGTCATTGTCTTACTCCAGCCCTGACCCCTAGTTCCTCTGTTCATGGGATTGTGCCTTCATGGATCATGGGCTTCAGAGCTATTTCTAAAATCAATTATCTGGTAGCTCTGAGAAATTTGGGAGCCTTTCTAAGTCTCAACTTTCTTAATTGAAAAATAATAACCATGGGATTGTGATGAGAATGCAATCAAATTATCTACACTTAACACATCTTATTTGCCAAAAATCAAGCTTCCTACAGGTTAGGCACTTCTGTATCATTTGCTTCTGGCACCATAGAACCCTACCCAGTTGCTGGAGTTCTGATATCTTCTGTCTAATTTCATTTCTGGATATTTATTGCTTACCTACTATCTGCTATCAGGCTGTCCCCAAACAAAACAGATTTCCCATACAGTCCACTGAATGCCCTACAGTGGACCACACAGCAGTTCTCAATTCCCCACGTAATTCCCCAAGTACGGAAGCCTTTTATCCTGGGATCTATCTATAGAGAACTTCCCTGATAGCCCCTTAAAGAACAAGTTGGACTATTGAGAAGCCTGTTTCAGAGGCTGGACCAGCATGAGAAAAACCCTCAAAGCCTGGAAAGGAATGGCAAGTGGGTCAGGATCCATGAGGATGCTCAGGAAACAGCATGAGGCTTGGAGGAGAGGCAGCACTTGGCTCATGTGCAGCTCCGGTGCCAAAGAGATTGGGCTGTATTCTTGGGGAGCTACCAGGGGCTGTGACTGGAGAGGGATGGTGATCTAAAGCTCATCTAAGACCAGGAATCTGGCAGTATGCACATGTTCTGGTGAGGGTAGAGTGGAAGGCATAGAGTTAGAGTGCTAAGGAGTAGGACAGACAGACCGCCTGTTTATGTTAAAAATTACACCTAACCTCACTGCACATTTCCCGTAACACTTTTCAAGGAAAGCCCTTGGATGACTTTGAATTGGGGACCTGGATTTCAGCCGAAGCCACAATTTCCGATGTGAATTTGGCAAGCAAATTCACCTCTCAGGGTCTTCCTTTCCTGGAAGGAAGCTTGGACCAAAGGATCCCTTTGAGCTCTCCATATCCATTTCCTCCATGCAAGTTCATTGCTGGATTCCCAAACACCTATGATAGAATGATAAGACACTTTGATTGAAACCAGAAACTAAGACATCCAGGGCAATCCCATCAGGCTCCTCCAGCTGTGAGCCATTACCACTTAGCACTAAGGCTCCCCAGGCCACTAAGCACAGTATCCAGGACTATTACCCCATAACTGGGCAGCTCTCCTCTAAGCTTAAGTTAAAGCACAAACTGCTCCCACCAGGAGATCGTACTGGTCGTTTTTGCTCAGCAGGCTGTGGATGCATGATTCTGGTGGTCTCCCACTCACCAGCCTCAGAGGCCACCACACCTCTCCAGATGTGGCCAAAGATCTAGAAAGGAACAGAACAGACAGATAATGTGGAAGCCTGGTGTCTCTTATCTGTCTCCTTGTCCGTTAGCAAAACCAATGGCTAGTAAGAGAAGAGGGACGAGGAAAGAACAAGGCCAAAGCACATCAAAAATATGATAAAAGCAGAAGGAAGGTCTTGGGTCAGAAACAGCATAGTGTGGTGGACAAGGAGCATACGGAGCCAGAGTGGACTTCAGGACCCCTCTGTCTAGTACATAGGACAAGCTCATCTCCAGAGAGCTTTTCAGCACTCACATTTGGAGGTTCAGCCTCCCCAGTGCAGGTCACATACATGCCAACACCTGGGATTCAGGAAAGGAAGAACACATTTACGGGGCTGTATATCATAGGCTGGATGTTCTCCAGTGTAGAATGCTGTCCAGTTTCTTTGGATTCTGGAAGTCTCCCTGTTCTCATCTGGCAAGGACAGATGGTCACATCTACAGCATATCAAACACACCACAGAATATAGGATTCACTATCATTTTAGGAAGGCAGAGGAAAGAGCACTGACCATTAAGACACAATGAAAGGCATCCCATGGACTGTGAGATACATCCTGGTCTCTGAGATGTGAGCATGCAGACATGTGGAATGTTGGACTGCTACATGGCCCTCCTGGGGTTCTTGAGGAGCTCTAGATGGGAGGACATCTGTGGGACAAAACCTACCATGCTGCTAGACACATTTAAGGACAAATGTAGATTTGCCATTTCTATAATCAAACAAAAATTGATTTCAGGGCTGGAAAGAGGACTCAACAGATAAGAGCATTTCCTGTTCTTCCAGATGATCCAGGCTCAGTTATCAACAACCACATCCAGCAGCCTGTAACTCCAGCTCCAGGGGATCTGGTGCCCTCTTCTGGCCTCTGCAAGCATTCACACATATGTGGCTTACATACATGCACACACACATATACACACAGAAACACAGACACCTTTCCTAGGAAGTAAGGTTTGATGTGGACTCTGTATTGTGAACCCTTCTGTCACTCTTACTCCTGAGAATTCAGCAAATACCCACCGTGCACCATTGAGATGCTGGTGGGCAGGAATTGAAGCCCTGATTTGTCTGCCAGCTCACTGAGTGATCTGTGTCTGTAGAACCTAAGACAGGATATTGGAGGCTTGACTTCTGCCTGAGGCCTCTGTCCCCACCAACCTATAGAAATGAACCCTCTAGGATGGTGGAGTGTGGAGGGCTAAGGCCACCATTTGGACTTCGGTCCATCAGAGTCTGTGCCAGGTCAGTAAGGGGACCAGAGGATGTCCAGCTTGTCTAGAGTTTAAAACTATGCCTGTGTTTTTAACCTCTTTCTCCCCATTCTTTCTCTCATTTGTTTTTGTTTTCTTTTCTTTTGTTTTGCTTTAAAAAGTACATTTGGGGGCTGTGAGATGGTTGGTGGCAATGGTGTTTGGCGCCACACCTGGTGAGCAGCCCATCTCAGAACAACACTTCATTTCAGCCTTTCGTGCTTGCTGGGCTCTTAGTGCTTCTTGTTCTGTTTTTGTCTTGTTTGTGGTTGGTGGTTGTTGGGTTGGGGAGAGGGGTGTTGTTGCCATCGTTGTCCTTTTCTTCTCATTGATGCTAATTCACTTAGAATTAGCACCACTGACCTTTAAGATCATCTCTTTTCCCACTGAAGCTTTTTCTTCGTCCATCATCCCCACTAAATTTTTTCTTTATTGTGTGATGTGTTCTCTGACTGGCAGTTGAGGAACATTCCCCCTGAGTAATGGAACAGAGATTTCAGGCTTGTCACAGTGAAGCACACCTGTAATACTGCACTCAGGAGGCAAGAGAATTGTAAACTGTAGAGCTGTCCAGGCTACATAGCATGACCCTGCCAAAACAAAGCAATAGAAACACACAAAGAAGTCTTCTCAAACACAAAGTACAGAGACATTCACCCAGGTATACCCAAACACACAAAACACGCATCTGTTTCATTAAAGAATAAAAAGTAAAAGAAATCAATATGTATTACCAGGAGCAGTGTTAATGGTTATCTTTGTCAGGGTTGAAATCTTTGGTACCTACGAATCAAGAAAAACCTCTCCTCCTTTCAGTTGTTTCACCTCTGGTGTTTTGTCACAGTGCAACCGAGAGCTAAATAACACAAGAGAAGA
>CABHPQ010146565.1:0-12463 GCA_902168405.1 Peromyscus aztecus
ATTTTCATCCTTTACCCTGAAGTGTTGTCTATCCTTTGTGTTAAGGTGTGTTTCTTGGATACAGCAGAAGGATAGATCCTGTTTTTGTATCCAATCTCTCAGGCTGTGTCTTTTTCTTGGGTAGTTGTGATTATTGATATTAAGAGTTACCAATGAGCAGTGTTTTTTGATTCCTGTTTTTGCTGTGGTGGTTGTGTGGATCTTCTCTACCCTGCCCCTCTCATACCCTCTGATTTGCTGTTCTCAGATTATCAGTTTCTCACATTTTCTTGGGTATGGTTAACCTCTTTGGGTTGTAATTTTCCTTTTAAATCCTCCTGTAGGGCTGAATTTGGAGACAGATGCTGCTTCAATTTGGTTTTATTGTAGACTATTACTCTTTTTTTTCATATATTGAGATTGAATATTTTGCTGGGTATAGGAGTCTGGACTGGCATCTATGACCTCTTAGAGTTTGTAGGACATCCATCCTGGCCCTTTTGGCTTTTAGAGTCTCCATTGAAATGCCAAATGTCATTATTACAAGTCTGCCTTCATTTATTACTTGTTTTCTTTTTCTCTTGCAGCTTTTAACGTTATTTCTTTGTTTCTTATGTTTAGTGTTTGATTATTATGTGTTGCTGGAAATCTTTTTTTCTGTCCAGTGTACTTGCAGTTCTGTATGTTTCTTGTACCTAGTAATTTCTTCAGGTTTGCAAACATTTCTTTTAGGATTTTATTGAAAATAGATTTTGTTCATTTGGCCTGAGATTCTTCTTTCCTCTATTCCTATTTGTCATATATTATTCCCAGATTTCCTAAATGTTTTGTGACTGGAGGTTTTTAAGCTTTATAGTTTTCTTTGACTGAGGTATCCAGTTCTTCTACCTTATCTTTAATTCCTGAAATTCTCCCTTCCATATCTTATATTTTTTTGGTGAGGCTTATCTCTGAGGTTTTTGTTTGACTTCCCAACTTTTAAGTTCCAGTTTACCTCAGTTTTTATTTTCTTTAGTGATTCCATTTCTAGTTTCGTGTCTTTGTTTTCTTCATGTCATTTCACTGTTTTTTTCCATAGATTTCATCAATAACTTATTTATATACTCTTTAATTTCCTTGGTATTATTAATAATAGCTATTTTGAATTTCTTGTCTTGTCCTTCATCTCTATTGTGTTTCTCATGGTATATTATGGTAGGGTCACTGGGTCTGATGGAGACAGGCTATCTTGGCTATTATTGTGTTTCTGTACTGCTGTCTATGCACCTTAGCTTCATATTATTATAAAACTAGATCTCGATACCTGCAGTTGATAGATTGTGCATCCCAACAAACTTATCTGGGGGTCAGAGAACAGAACAGCCACTATATTAAACATAGGTTTAGGCAGTGGTATCACATTCCTTTAATCCTAGCATTCAGGAGGCACAGATCCATCTAGATCTCTGTGATTTCAAAGCCACACTGGAAACAGCCAGGCATGGTGACACACAAACCTTTAATCCCAGCACTTGAGATCTCATGTCTTGCTTGAGAAAGACACAGGTCTTTAATCCCAGGAAGTGATGGCAGGAAGCAGAAAGGTATAAAGGCATGAGGACCAGGAACTAGAGACCCTTTAAGCTTTTAGCTTTTAGCAGCAGTTCAGCTGAGATCCATTTGTATGAGGACTCAGAGGTTTTCAGTCTGAGGAAACAAGATCAGCTGAGGAATTGGTGAGGTGAGGTTGGATGTGGCTTGTTCTGTTTCTCTGATCATTCAGCATTCACCCCAATAGCTGGCTCTGCATTTGTTTTTATTAATGAGACCTTTTAAGATTCGTGTTACAGACACCTGGTTTGATCTTTGTTGTGTAGGTGTTCCCTTTCTTGGTTTCTGTTGACTTCTCTGGATCATAGCAGTAAGTAGTGGCTGTGGGTTGCCTCACTGGGAATGTTTCTGAGATCCTGCCAAGTGTAGCCATTGTAGGTCCAGGGCACAATGTGTTTCTAGGTATTGAGAGCTCATGTGAAGGAATGAGGATTAGTTATAAATGAGGGCAGAGCTGAGAGGGTCTACTGGAAGGAGAAAAGCTGCATCTGCCATGAGGATTTGCAGAGTTTCCTGGAAATGGCAGCAAAAGGGAAAATAGCCCCCTGCAGATGGTCTGCTATAGCGCCGGGAATAAGACATGAGATGGGGGTGAGGGGATTCTTAATGGAGAACAGGAAAGAAAGTATAGATTGCCTATCTGTTCCCCAGGTTACCATGGCCAGTAAGTGGGTTTACAGCTATAGTAATGCCTCTATGCCTTGGGTGTTGGCAGCTGAGATAAAGGGACTGGGTGAAGGAGAAAGGCTGACTTATAAGATCTGTGTCTAATGAATTCTTCTAACATTTAAGGTAAATATTTAAGAGTGAGAATGAGATTAACATCCAAGTGGACATCTCCAAACTGTTCACCCTTAGCTGCTCCATTTCATTGTCTCCGTGACTTACAAATTAGCCCCATATTTCTAAATCTAGTGATTAACTATTTGTCCCTTTCTTATTTCATTTTCCACTAGCATTTAACGAATGGATTATTCCAACCTTTAAAAATGTTTTCAATTGGTTTCTGAAGTTCACTTCTCTCTGACTTTTCTTTCCTATGTCTACCTTATGGCTCTCTGGAGGGACAAGCCAGATAAGCAGATAGAATTCAGGTGGTTCTTCACCCTGCAGGCTATGATATTTAGTTATGCATGAGGTAGACTGAAGAGCAAGCATTCTTTCTACACTGTCTTAACAAAGATAAATACCAAATGCCATGTATTTAGACCCAGAAGCTATTAACTGCCTTTAGAATTACAAGAATGCCAGTGCTCAGCCATCTAAAATGCAGAAAGAAGGTGCCAGACTGAGGTGTTTCAAAAGAGTGTTCAGTGCAGCCTGGGAGAATGTGGGAACAGAAGACCCAAATGGGAATAATATAAGCAATTAAAATTGAGTATATTTCCCCTCCCTTTGCATATCTCTGTTTGATTTTGAATCACTACACTTGATATTCAGGCTGCATTAGAGGCAGAGCTACTATGCAAGAGTGGTCATCTCCATTGATTTTCAGCTTCATACACTAACAATTCATCTCTAGAGTTTGTTTTTTTTTATTTTTTCCACCTGCAATCTCAGTGATTTAATTCCTCTGGGTTGGGACCTGAGATCTTGGGTTTATAATATCTCCCCTATTAAATCCAATATATAAGTAAGTTGGAGATCATCCTTTGATATTTTAAATTTAGCAATTCTGCCTGGCATAAGCAGTCTCAAAGAAGTTTTGATCTGCATTTTCCTAATTGCAAAGGATTGCTTTGTCATTTGTATTTCTTCCCTACAATTCCATAGCCCATTTTAAAAAAGGTTGTTGGCTTTCTTGGTGTTATTTTTTATTTGTGTATTTTTTTTTAGTTCTTTGTGTAGTCTAGACACTGATTACTATCATGTGCATAGCTGTCAAAGCATCTCCTTCCCATTCGGTAGGCTTCTTTTTCAGTTGATTAACAATTATAGAGGGAAGAAAAAGAATAAAAATGACACAAAATGCTGCTGAGTATGTGAGGACAAAGATAGACTCATTTATTCAGTGCAAATGTGTGCAGCTTCTATGGAAATAAGTGTGTAGGTTCCTAAAAGAGCTAGAAATATAACTAGCACATAGCTATACCATTTCTGGGAATATTCCCCAAAGGATCCCATATCCTACTACCTTGTAACTATAGTAACTACAGAGATATATACTCATCCATGTACATTGCTGCTCTACTCAAAATAGTATGCAAATGGAAACAGTCTGTATGTCTATCAGTGTCTGAATGAGCGAGCATATAAATGTGGTCCCTAATAATGATAGAATTTCATTTTTATGTTAAAACAGTGAAATTGAAATTTAGGAAGGGGAATGGAGCAGTGATGCTGGAGGAGTTGCTGGAAGAGTGGGTTGTGCTGCATCAAGGTGCTGATCTAAGTGCTGATCTAAGTGGCCTGCGCTACCACTTGAGGCCATGGTGATGTCCATGGTCCAGGCTGCCACTGAGGACCTTGTCTTGGTCTATAGTCCTGCTGCAACTGGGAGCAGTGGTCTGTGCTGTTGCCAAAAACCGTGTAGAAGGCCTATGATCTGTGCTCCCACTGACTGAGAAGAGCAAGGTGGCTACTTTTGCTGAGACACTAATGACTACAGATGCTCAGTTGAGAGGGAGGAACATGGAAGGCTTCTGTGACAACCCCTACCCTCATACCAACCCTGAACTCCCTGAACTCCCCCCCAAAATGAAATAGCCTAAACAGGAAGCAACCCAGGAGAATTCTCAAAAAGAGTGATGGGGATGCTGAAGAGTAGCTCTCCACAAGTGACAGCTTCTGGAGGAGGTGCGGGAGAGGAAGGACTCAGTTTTATTCAAAGGGCAGGCCACCGAGAGTTTGGCCATGCCACAGTGAGTATGTAGAAAATACAAGTTGGACTTTTTTTAATTCTTATTTTTATTTTACTTTTTATTGGAGGGTAACAAGGGAGGGGTAGATATGGAAGGACTGGGAAATGAATGTCATTCAGGTGCATGATATGAAATTCCCAGAGAATCAATAAATAAAAAAATATTGTTGAGTCGGGGGTCATGCAAATAAGGTACAGACCACAAAAGTCTATTAAACCAGAAACAAACTTTATTTAAAAAAAAATCTTCCAGCTAACTGGGACCACAGTCACAGTTCGGGTATCTGATACTGTGGCAATGGGGGTGGGTTTCAAGCCCCTTTTTTTAGTATGAAGTAAGCATTAGGCACGGGCAAAAGAATCTTTACAATTTTGAAGTTCAAACTTAGAGACATAATTGCATTTTAAGATTTACAATTCTTGCTGACAAGGTTTTAGCAAATTGAGGTTTGTAAAAAGCGTGCAGTTTTTCCTGACATAGTTAAAGGTGTTTGCAAAACTCTGTAGCTTTCCTGACATAGCTGGTTTCCCATAGCCGAGAAGGATACAAAACAATGCAAAGCAGGTGGACATGTATGGGCATTGGTTAAAGTTTCTCAGGTGGGATGTAGTAGGAGTCTGTAGAACTCATTCAAACTTAACTTTGGTCCACAGCAGTGGTTGGTAGTAAGTGGCCGGTGAGGAATTGTGAAAAGTTAACCCCTGGCTGCAGAGAGCCATTGTAAAAGCTAACAGAGATGATGGCCGTCAGATTCCATTTCTTTGGGCTTATAACTTTTTAGTTTTATATTTCTACCTTTCTATTCCTGGACCCTTCAACTATAAATTTTTTTTGAAATGGCAAAAAGATATGCTGTAAAGTGCAATAGATATACAAAGACATGCACATATATGTATAAATGTATTTATTTACATGAATCAAACTATTATTTTAATATGCATTTACATATCCATGTCTATACATTGTCTAGTACATGTTTTCTTCATCAGATCTTTTTCCTATAATATTTTCTGATTACAGTGTCTCTGCCGTCTATTGCTCCCAGTTCCTTCCCATCTCCCCTCCCATCCATATCTACTCCTTTTCTGTCTTTTATCAGAAAACAAACATCTAAAGGATAACAGTAAAACAAAATAAAATATAGTAAGATAAAGCAACACACAAAAAAACCCTCACACCAGAATAAGACAAAACAAACAAACAGAAGGAAAAAAGCCCAAGAAAGTCAAAAGAGATAAATACAGACACAGAGACAAATTATTGCACAATTGGGAATTGCATAGAAAACACAAAGCTAGAAGCCATGATATATATAAAAACCCATAGGTAAATAAATAAACTTAAAATAATAGTTTAAAAAAAAAACAAATCAAAACAACAACAACAAACCAAAAAGCCTTCACAGGACGTTATGAGAGAAGGAATCACCGAAGACACCAACGAGTTTGTTTTCTGTTGCTGGCTATTGCTGGACATGCTGGTAACCTTCAGAACAGTTTGTCCAGTGAGACGCCCTTGGAGAAAACTAATTTTTCACTTGCAAGTGGTTATAAAGATTGTTTATGGGTCAGGCATAGCACACATGTTCACTTGTCCTTTCAGCTCTAGGGCTCGGCCTGGTACAAACCCTTTCAGACCCTGTGCATGCTACCTCAACCTCTGTGAGTTCAAATGTGGATAGGTTCTGGAGTTCAGAAAGACTTGCTTTCTTGGTGTCCTCCATTCCCTCTGACTCTTTTCTGCTTACTTTTCTTCGGGGTTCCCTGAGGCCTGAGGGGAAGGATTTGACAGCGTCATCTTGTTTAGATCTGAATATTCTGAGTACTCTCACTCTTTGCATAATATCTGGCTGTAGGTTTCTGTGTTTGTTTCTGTCTGCTGCTGAAGGAAGTATCTCTGCATGATGGGAAAATGTCAGGCTTATCTCAAGTCCTTGCTCAAGTTGTCTGTGAATCTGGATCATCTTAGCTAGCCATTTCGAAACTGTCCCAAGCAGTTTGTAGTCCAAAGCTGATCTTTCTGTGGTGTTAATCAGCTTAATGGCTTTACCATAGTCCATGTGGAATCATCTTTGTGGGGTCCCATCATCCTTTTGAAGATTTCAAATTTGCTGTTAGTCATGGTCATGGTTCCCTGCAGATTTTGTGTGTGTGTGTGTGTGTGTGTGTGTGCCTCCTCTTGGGTTTGGAGCAATCACAGTCTGATAAATGCCTGTCTCTCAGAACCACAAACATTCTTCCCTAGAAGAGAAAATGCACAGCAGTTTCTCCCCACCGTTTGTCTTGCCAAACTTTTCGAAACTGACCTTTGCCGATACTTTCTTGTAACATGATGATCCTGGCAATTCTTCTCTGATCAAGCAGTGGTAAACTCTTTGTTTCAGGTAGCAGCATCACCGCAGTCACCAATGTGATGTTAAGCAGCCAGCAACTCGGAGCAGCAGCTGTGCCTCCATGGTCCCAACTGCCACCGTTTGTGGCTTGGCTGAAGTTTCTCTCTAGCAAGCCTCCTAGGCGGGCCTCAAACTTGGTATCCTCCTGCCTCTGTCTTCTTCAGCAAATCCTATGGGCATGCACCACCAAAACCGGCCGAGTGTAGCTTGGGCCTGAGCTGGGGCCCACAAGGCCACAAGCAAGCAGCTTTTTCGTGAATTCATACCACGAATGTTGGGCGCCAGATGCATCACAAATCTTAAAAGTTCTTATTAATAAAAACAAACCTGAGGCCAGGTATTAGGGTGAATGCTGGAAGATCAGAGAAGCAGAACAAGCCACAGCTACCTCACCTTGCCAATTCCTCAGCTGATCCTGTTTCCTCAGACTAGAAGCCTCTGAGGTCTCATCCAAATGGATCTCAACTGAACTGTGCTGCTCAAAGCCTAAAAGCTTAACCAGCTCTAGTTCTGGCCCTCACGCCTTAAATACCTTTCTGCTTTCTGCCATCACCTCCTGGGATTAAAGGCTCTTGTTACCATGCCTAGCTGTTTCCAGAGTGGCTTTGAACTCAGAGATCCAGAGGATCTCTGCCTCTGGAATGTTAGGATTAAAGGAGTGTGTGCCACCATTTTCTGGCCTCTATATCTAGTGGCTGTTCTGTTCTCTGACCCCAGATAAGTTTATTAGGGTGCACAATATTTTGGGCAACACAATATCACCACAGTTGATGTTTATGTTTCCTCTTTGGTAGTAATGTGCCAGGTACTCTGTGGTATCAAGAACACTAGCCAGAGGGATGAGGGCTCTATGTAGGCACCGGCTTGAATTCTACATGTTTAATGAGTTATGTAAGTGTTATTTTCAGCAAAAGGGTCTACATTTAAGCAGCTAATCTTGTGAAGAAAACCTTTAGATTTTATTCACACTAGCATATTGGAAATGGAATGATATTTCTGATACAGCTGATACATTCAGAGATTACCTATGATTATCACAATCACCATGCCTTCTCCTTTGATGAATCTGTGGACACAGACACCTTGGCAAGGAGGGACAATCAAATTTAGGCCCAATTTTCAATGTGCAATGATTGAGCAACCATGAAATAACTGCCAATCAACTGTCAAGGACGAAGACAATTTTATGAGCACTTTGGGATAATATTTATTCTATTTTAAATTATGTGATTCATATGTGTTTGTGTATGGAGAGGACAGAAGAGAGTACCATACCCTGAAACAGGATTTATAGGTAGTTGTGAGCCAGCTGACATGAGTCCTCTGCAAGAGCAGTATGCACTCTTAACTACTCAGCTATCTCTCCAGCTATTTTGGGTTTATCTTAATTAGAATTCCATGTTTCTTCTCACATAAAATCATAGGATGCAAAGATAACACTAGGTATTTAACAAATTGAAATTATTTTACATTGCTACTCTACATTAGAACTGGTGTTTCAGTTTCTATTTGTTTGAAATACCATTCAAGAAGTGAGTGGCCAACTCCAGACAACTGAAGGTAATAGCAGATATCAGATGGGTACATCGTCATAGGTGGCTTGATCTTGCACCTGATGACAAAGAGCTTTGTGTCTTACCAGTTGATAACAGTGAGTGCCTTACTTCCTTACTACTCAGATTTCTCCATAGGTTTACGTGAGTGTTCCACTAGCATAGAAATTGGTGTTCCTAGAAATATTTATACTCAGGAGACATCATATATTTATGACCTATCCTCAAAAGTTATGTCTATTATTTGTGCATTTTTCTGTTTCTTATGCTCACACACAGATCTGGGTGTTAAAACATAACAGTCACTGGGGGCCACTTTGGCAGCTGCCTAACATTAAATTAACTAACTTAGACTCCTTTTGGAGTGTTTGTTAGAATACTGGCAAACAATCTGGTGTATATGTCAATCAATATACTTGTATGCCACAATCAATTATTTGAGGGAAAAATTAAGATTTATGTTTTCAGAATTTTAATATAATTAAAACTTACCAATAAACTTACAGATTTGATCAGCTATCTTAATTTTTTTTTTTTTTTTTGGTTTTTTGAGACAGGGTTTCTCTGTGTAGCTTTGCGCCTTTCCTGGAACTCACTTGGTAGCCCAGGCTGGCCTCAAACTCACAGAGATCCACCTGGCTCTGCCTCCCAAGTGCTGAGATTAAAGGCGTGCACCACCACCGCCCGGCAATCACCTATCTTTTTAAAGATGTTAGCACACTATCAAATTTCTTACACATTAGTCAAAATAAGCATCTAAAATAGTTCTTATTTGTTTGTAAGCTCTAATTTTTGGCAGTTTGATTTTTCTTCTCATCCTTATTCAGCCCCTTTTTTACACAGAAAAATAAACTCAAGTATGTAATTGTCAATTTAAATACAGTTAGAATTTTGTCTAAAATATTTTTAAATATGTATTTATAGTATATTGTTTTTTAGGGTTCTTAACAGAAACATCTAATGGATTATACATTACTATATAAAAGGTGATTGTTATGAGAATTGCTTCACATGGTTATGGAAGCTTGGAGATGCTTGAGCAATGTCATCTACAAGGTAGAGAACAGGTGTAGCTCACTTTGGAGGCTGTAAGTGTGAGAAACAGAAAACCATGGTTTAAGATTTGCAAGTTGAAGTCCAGGAAACTAGGACTTCATTTGGTACTGTAGGGTAAAAACATATATATATATACATATATACATATATATGTATATATATATATACATACCCCATTTTGATGGGAGAGTCATTTCACTCATGCTGGACCTTCCACTCTATTGGGACTCTAAAGCAATTATATGGAACCTATTTGCTTTGGTGAAGGCTGATGTTTGCCCTGTTACTGATTCAAATGCTAATTTCTTACAGAAATATCCTCAAAGACACACCCAGAAATATTTCTCCTAATAAAGACAATTCAGTTTGCAGGTAATATGAATATGAACATCCACTTTGTAGAATTTTAAAATATAGTTCTGGGGGTTTGAACTCAAGTCCTCATAATACACAAACAGGAACTAATGTAAACTAACATATATCAAAGTTTTGAAGGGTTGTAAGTACAAACCACTACTGAAGTATTTAAGAGTCATCACAAAAGGGACGTTTACACAATGGAGAATTACTCCAGTCATTAAAAAACATCACAACATGAAATCTTCAGGCAAATGGATGGAACAAGAAAAAAAAAAATCCTGAGTGAGGTATCCCAGATGCAGAAAGACAAATATGTTATGTATTCACCTCTATGTGGGTATTAGCTGTTAGGTTGGTGATAACCAAACCACAACCCGTAGAACCACAGAGACTAGGTATAGAGTAAGGGACTAGAGGGAATAGATTAGATCATTATCAATGGATGGACGTGGGCATGCAATGGGAGGATCACTTGGGGATGAGGATGTGAGAGGGGGGCCGTGGAAAGGAATACAGGGAAAGACAGCTAAAATTAAGGGGAATTTGACTGGTAGTATAGATTCTTATACAGTACAAAAATCTTAAAACATACACATATATGAAGGCAATATAAATGAAATTGCTAAATGGTAGGGAAAACAGAGTCACAACTAGCCATCTCTTGTACCAAACAAAGCCTCCTGTACCAGGTTTGGGTTACATTTAATTGAGTTGTTGACCAAAGGGTTCCCATGGGAATTCCCCCCCCCCCAAACCAAGGCTGTTGCCAAGACAGTAGATTACTCTCCACAAACTAGTAGCAAGTTCCCATTGTTGAAGACAGCATGTTCACAGTTCATTGAACATGGAGAAGTTGAGCTGGTGCCTGAACAGAGCCTTCACCCCTATCTTCTAGCATCTTTGGTACAGAAAGGTAATCTGAATGGTACCAAAAGAGAAATGTAAACAAGCTGGTCACAAACACTTTGATCTATAACTGTGGTACTTTATTTGTGCTGAAATGTGGTGATAATTTATTTGTATGTTAATAAATAAAGTTTGCCTGGAGATCGGAGGTCATAGCCAGTCATAAACAAAAGTCAGGCGGTCGTATCACATGCCCTTAATCCGATCACATGGCAGGCAGAGTCTCTGTGTGGTCAAGGACACAGCCAAGTGTG
The DNA here is from genome assembly GCA_902168405.1 of Peromyscus aztecus. Lineage (NCBI taxonomy): Eukaryota > Metazoa > Chordata > Mammalia > Rodentia > Cricetidae > Peromyscus > Peromyscus aztecus. Next base: position 10,952 of record CABHPQ010146565.1, read on the forward strand.
GTGACACATGCCTATAATCTCAGTACAAACCGTAGAGACCTGGAGGTCTGTATAGACAGGCAGTGATGAGGAAGTGATGTGGCTGGGCTGAGAGACAATGAGAAGGCAGAACAACAAGGCAATAAAGGTGCAGGTTAGACAGGAAGAAGATGGTTCGGATCTCTTGGGAAGCTACGGCAGCGTGGTGAACTAAGGTTAGTTGATGGCTTTCACTCTGATTTCTATGGCTTTCACCCCTGTATTTGGCTCTGTGTTTCTTATTTAATAAGACTGTTTAGAAATTCGTCTACACATAATAGTACCCTCCCTGTGAGATACGTTAGGGCAATGGTGGCACAAAGCTTGTGGAAGTAACCAACCAGTAATTGATTTGACTTAAGCCCACTGCAGGGGATGGAACCCAGCATTGCTTGGGTGACCAAGAACCAGAGACCCGATAGCCTGGGTATCTAGGGTAAAAACAAATACTCTCATTAAAAAACAAAAAGATAAAACAACAACAACAAAAAAAACCCATAGTTTTAAAATGATTCCTAATGATATTCTACAGTTTCCTCCTGCAGCGCTTGGGAATTAATTCAGAGCCCCACAGCCAGACATTATGCAGAGAATAAGAGACCTTGGAACACTAAGCCCTAAAAGGGATTTCTCCATCAAATGGCTCCCCTCAGAGCTCTGGGAACCCTACAGAAGAGAAGGAGTGTAAGAACCAGGGGGCACAGATGACACCAGGAAAACAAGGCCCTCTAAATCAGCACAAGCAAAGCTCATATGAGTTCACAGAGACTAAGCGGTATGCACAGGGCCCGCATCGGTCTGCACCAAGTCCTTTACATATGTTACGGTTTCCAGTTTAGTGGTTTCCTTGGGATTCTTGAGTGTGTGAATGAATAAAGCTATGATTCTTGTGCCTTCTCCTGGGCTCTCTTCCTTCTGATGGTTTGTCCAACTTTGATGTGATAGCTTTTTTTTTTATCCTATTATATTTTATTTTGTTATATTTTAATATTATATCTTAGAAGACTGTAAGACTGTTCTTTTCTTTTCTTTCTTTTTTTTTTTTTGGAGCTGAGGATCGAACCCAGGGCCTTGTGCTTGCTAAGCAAGCTCTCTACCACTGAGCTAAATTCCCAACCCCAAGACTGTTATTTTCTAATGACAGACAGAAAAGGATTGGATCCAGATGGGAGGAGATGTGGGGTGGAACTGGATGGAGTAGAAGGATTGAAATGGTAATTAGAATATATTATGTGAGAAAATAATCTATTCTCAATAAAAGGAAAAAAAAAAAACAAAACCAAACCAAACCAAAACAAAACAAAAGCCCAGAAAATAAAAAAAGTACTAACCACAAAATTTAAGCATTTTAATTTAATTAAAAAATTAAACATTTATTTATGGTGTTTTTGGTATGTGTGTGTGTGTGTGTGTGTGTGTGTGTGTGTGTGTGTGTGTTTGTGTACACAGGTGTATTGTGATTGCCAAGATGTAAGTGTATGTAGGTTGGAGTCA